>DXKC01034868.1:0-17153 GCA_031170775.1 Cymbopogon citratus
TTGATTCCATTGATGCCGGCAAGCCGGTGCACGGAATTTGGCATAGGCCAAATTAATCTTCCTCTGGAAACTCACCCATCCAAGGTGTGTATGGAAAAGACCCTTCTATGAATGGTAGGAAACCACACGTTTTATAATGTAGTGGGGAGAGGTTGCCTAATTCTTGAACCTTTGATGTATTTAAATGATAGGCCAGGCCTCAGCGCAATCCTTCTCTCAAGAAGACAACCTCCTTGTAAGGGTGAAATCCAAGGAAAGTAACATAGTCCCAACCTTAGGTGTCAATAACATTATCATCGTCCGAGTCCCATTCTTTGGTTTCAACAACATTGTTATTGTCACAACCCAATTCAAAATTTTCCTTCATTATCAATTCATCATTACCATCCTCATACTTATCGCGCGATCCACCATAGTTAACATCTTGTAAGGTCCAAGGTTTAGGTCTATCAGTTTGCCTATATTTGAAGCCAATAGTACTCTTCAAAACCCACTCCATCTTGCCATACGATTCATCCAGAATATAAACATAATGACCATCCAACGCACAGTACACTCCCTTCTGTGATTTTCCCAGATAAAGCTTCGGATCTGGTATCAGGTCAGTATGTACTGGTGGTGGTTTAATTACCTGGTACTTACCATCTAACAGTGATATCCTGTAAGAATCAAATATAACTGAAAAATTTTAGTCAATAATAGTAGCATTAAACAACATTTCATAAAAGGAGAGGTTCAAATATTTAAGTGGGATGGGAGTTTACCTCATAACAAAGTTGGTTTGGCAATGGACATAAAGTGCTCCCCGCCAATAGACAGAGTTGTGATCATGATTACCATATAAACCATCCAATCGCATGCCAGCCACAGTCCCTGCAGCCTCCCCTTCGCGAACAAACAACCTCTCCTCCCATTTCTTAGTCCTTGATGAGAACACATGAAGTATGCATGCGGACAGTGGCTACTCTAATTCCTCTGTTGCAAGGTTTAAGCTAGATCTGGCACAAGCAAATGGGATCAGAAAAACCTCATAGTGTGGTGACACTGTAGGATCAAAGACTAGGTACTCCTTGTGAAAAATGTTTTTTGTACTTGTACCCAAATGTGGGCTTGGGATTGGGGGCAATTGCACCCACTGACATGTAGCTGGGTTAACCACGTAGTCGTCTAGCAAGAGAAGCCCATTGCAGTGGCCACTAAAACGGCTAAAAGCCATCTCTAGGTGGCAAACAGTTGGGAATTGTTGGGCCTGTTGAGAAGCGCGAGAAGAATTCCGACAAAAGTAGGTGATGTAAGTTGATGAAGATGCCAGCCAACGAGAGAGGGAGGAGGTCTGCACGCAGTAACCGGCGGGTGTCAATGATTGTGCACCAGGTCTTGCAAACACAGCGGGATGTGGCAAGGAAGCGTGGCGCAAGACGTCGGAGGATACTGGCAAGCACATTTTCTGGTAGCTGGTTCAGCTTGCCCTCCTGTTCTTCCAACATATCTGAGTTGATCTCTGATTAGTAAGAGAATCTCCCACTCCACCGAAGAACCACAATCATCTGCAAAGTGGAGGAATGTAATAAGAAAGAAATAAGGCATGTCAAGATGGAGCACGGATGTTGTGCCCGTTGTTCAGCAAAATATGAACACTACTAATTTGCAGTTATCGGTGTTGTAGTTGCTGCTACTGTGCTAGGAGAGACTTCAATCCATGATTAGTATAACGCCGCAACTTATTCCAATGAAGAATTCACATAGAACACTACTTACAATGTGCGATTATCAAATGCTAAAAAAATGCTAAATAGAGAAGATGTTGCAGAATCGTAACCCAAACGATTCGATCATGCCAGCATTGTAAACAATCTAAGGTAATAAGGCCGTGACCCCGAGCAGGATCCGCAACCCACAAGCCGCGTCCCGAATCACAGATCTCTGATGATCCAGGTGGCACGGCAGTAGCGGAGCCGTTGAGGGCGGCGAGTGCAAGAGAGTCCGACAGGTTAGAGTGGGCCGTGGGCGAGATGAGAATGGAGACACCGGTGGCCGCGGGAGGTGGAGGACAGGTACCGGAGTCCGGAGCTTACCTGGTCACCGATCTCGGGAATACGAGGAAACCTCGATGCCGAGGCTCGTCGCCGACACCGGTGATGCGTCCGGAGGCGGCGCGCGAGGAGGACAGGAGGCGGAGCCGCGCGTCGGATTGGGCCACACAAATGGAATAGAAAGTCCCCTAAAAAAACAAATGGAATAGAAAGACCGAGGGCCCCAGCAGTCAGTGTACCAGGGCGCGTCGACGACCGACATCCCCGAACAAAATCTCCTCCACCCCACCCTCGCAATTCGGGCCGTGCTCCACTAATCCTCAATCTCGGTCGCTAATGGCGTCCTGATCTGCCACCGTGACGCGTTTTATTCCCCTGCGTGAGAGAGCTTCAGCGAAGCTAATCCCACTCCCGTGCCCGTGCTGTGCCGACGTCCCTATCGTGCCGGATCGCCACCCGCTGGCTGCTGCCCCTCCCCCCACCCCACTCCGCCCCACCTCCGCTCCGCGCTTCAGATCCATCCCCAATCCGGCAACCCTAGCGCCGGGTTCCTCCTCCTCGTCTCCGACCGCCGCCGCCGCGCCGCCTCCATTGCCCGAGGTACTACCGCCGCCGCCGCCGCCGCCGCCGCCGCCGCCTCGCGATTCCGATCTACGGTCGACGCGGGGCCTTGCGTGCTGCTGATTCCCGTGCCGCCGCATTGTGAGAGATTTCGCATTTTATTTTGGCTAATATAATCTGAGCCCGTGTGACCAGGTGATCGAGGGGGAGAGAGACAGAGGGCTTGGGTTGTCGGATTAGGGAGAGAGGGAGGGGAGGATGTCCAGAAGGTCGGTGAACCCGAGCCGGCGGGTGTCGGACGGGTCCTTGCCGTCCGTCGGCGGCCTGTTCCACCCCAAGTCACGCTCGCCTTCCGTGCTCTCCATTGCCCTCGTCGTCCTGGTACTTCTAGCTCTCTGTCTGTTTGTTACCCGACTGCTACTGCTGGTAGTTGTAATTTTCCTGATGCTGATGGTGTGTGTTTGCAGGGTGTCATCCTTCTCATCGCCTACTTCAACAGCGGCTCAGGTCGGTTAAAGATTCTCGGTTAGACTCGCTCACTCAATTTTCCTAATTAAGTATGTGCTAGCTACTTGGCGATAGAACATGGCTTGTGACATGTACAAATCAAATTCTTCGCTGTAGGGTGGCGAAACAGTTTATGACTTTTTAAATCAAATTCATCAATTGTTTTGCAGTCAGTTAAATTAAATCGTTTGAGCGTGGGGACACAACAACCATGTACAATTGCCATTTGTTTGTCAAAAAGTAATAATGCATATGTATTACCATGCAATTTCGAGAGCAAGCCGACTTTAGTCAGTAGGTATTGAATTGGCACCTATGAATTATGACCGTTCTATCTTATTGGTATGTACTGTGGTTTGTTCCTAAAGACCAAAATAAAACCATTCAGTGTTTCCTTCTTGTTTGACTCTTTCTTTAATGGCCAGGTGTAACTGTTACAAGCAGAGAGTCTGTGACCAGGTCTGAAGGTACACTTTCCCTTCCTCCCTTCCACTTCTCTTGTTGGGTAGCAAATCACCTGCTGATGTTATTTCTTTAGTCATCCAAAATTCTGATTTCTCCTTAAAACATGCTCTTCAATGTGTGATTAGACTTGCAGCCTGGAATATATATTTTTGTTCTCTCTGATTACAAGGTTGTGCTTGCTATTTAGTTTGCAATTAAGACGCTCAACTAGTTTTACTTCAATATCACAATATATCTTACTCTTGGCTATGCTATTGTTATCTTAGCAATGTTTTGTAGTGTAGTTACCCGAAAATCTCAGACACAATCTGTATCCTTAAGACCAATATCCTATTGAGACTCTGCATTTATGTTGTTCTTCCTCCGCTTTTGCTGCATTGGTGTCCTATTTCCTTTGTAGCTGATTTAATGTCTGGTATTCTTCAGTAGGCTATGAAATATCTAGTAGTGCACAACGTTCAAAAAGGCGATGTTAGGCGCTCGCCTGGGCGAGCCTTTGCGCTGGGCGGAGGGTACTGCCTTGCCTAGGGGTATGTAGATCCAGCCAAGGCAGGGAGCGTGCGGGCGACGCTGATGTCGGGCGGAGGTTGCCAATGGGGGAAGAGCAGCGTCAGGCGGAATGGTGGGCGCATGCTTGTTCGGTGGCGGAGAGAAGGAAGGAGAGATGCGGCCATTCGCCGTATGCAGCTGGGTGGGAGGTGAAGGGAGGGAGGGAGACATGCGTACGGCCATGCTGGAGGGGAGAGAGAGATGTGGCCATGTGCTGTGTGCAGTTGGGTGGGAGGCGAAGGGGATAAGGTGTGTGTGTGGCTGAATTAGAGGAGTCATTAAACTCCTAGGCTCCCCTGAACACTGAAACTCTGCTGTGCCACTGCCACTATGATTTGGTTCCCTGATTCTTGGTAACTCAACAAAACAGATTTCTTTTTTTGCCCTTATCTTTACTCCCATATGATTAGGAAGAGTAGTAGCTAATTTTCTACATTAGGTACATGATTTGGGAAATTTGTCATTATGAGCATACTACAAGTCAAACTGCAAGTTGAATTGGCCAATATTGCAGTGGATAGTAAAACGATTATTTAATTGCTTTTGTCATGTTCACATTTTTCTTTCCCAATATGATGAGGGAAGTTTTGTTCCTCCTTTTAATCTCAGACTTTCCATCTACATCTGCATCCAGGTTCTTGCACATCAGAAGTTATGCGGGCGCTTCCATATCTTAAAAAGGCGTATGGCAATGCCATGCAAAAGGTTCTCCATGTAGGCCCTGATAGTTGTACTGTAGTTTCGAATTTGTTGAAAGAAGGAAAGGTTGAAGCTTGGGGAGTGGAGCCTTATGATTTGGAGGATACTGACAGTACTTGCAAAAGCCTCGTGCGCAAGGGCTTTGTCCGTATGTCTGATATTAAGTTCCCCCTTCCATACCGTCCAGATTCTTTTAATCTTGTTGTTGTGTCAGATGCTTTAGATTATCTGACCCCAAGGTATCTGAACAAAACGCTTCCGGATTTAGCAAGGGTTTCCACAGATGGCCTTGTTATTTTTGCTGGTATGTGTTTTTTCTTTGAAACGCTTACTGCCTTCTCTGTTTTGGGAAAACCCTCATTTCACCTACACATACCATTTGTTGTTCCTTTATGGCAAATAACTTTTTTTAATAAGTGACCATACATTCTTTTTTTCTATCAGCAATAAAATACTCCTGATTGTTTATTTTTCTTTGATTGCTGTTATATTTGGAATAAACTGTCTTTTACTTGAAATATTCTTGCTGTTGTTTTTTCCACGTGTCTTTCTTTAACTGTATCAAGTCTATGTATCTTAGCTGTGTGTCTTGAACTAATTGGATTTTCTTTCCAAGTGGAAACAATAAAATGAAAACATATGGATGAACCTTAAAGAAGTATGTGTTTCTATCTTAAGATAGCAAGATTTAAATATGTGATAGTGCAATGATACAAGGATGAACCTTAAAAGTAGTATGTGTTTCTATCTTAAGATGGCAGATTTAATCATTTAAATCTGGGGAAGTGCAACATCAGATGATACTAACGTCTTGGAGATCAAAGTGTTATAAACTTTTAAGGTGTGGTCTCTGGAGTAGGTAGTTAGGTGCATGATTGAACTCATGTGGTGGGTACTGGTGCTGAAACTTTTCTAATCAAACAGATCTATATTCCTTCTTGAGTAGTCATTCAAAGTTGGCAATCTGCTAGTAATGCCCACCTACGCCCTGAATAATGCTGTACTCCTCTACTCTTTTTTATATCATTATTTACCAAATGTTTAAACATAACTTTTTGTGGTATACGTGGATCACCTAGATCATCTGAGAAATGCTTGTTTTGGTTGTTCTTTACAGGCAATCCGGGTCAGCAGAAAGCTAAGGTCTCAGAACTACCAAAATTTGGAAGACCGGTATGCATAGATGGTTTCTATTAATAGCATGCAAATTTGTTTTGCATGACTTACTAAGCCAAACTTATTGATTTACGCAATTCCTGTTCATGATACAGCAACATTGTACACTGATGGTCTAGATAATTACTGCTCTAGTACTATTGTTTATATGGCATATTTCTGTGTGGATGTTTGACATCTCAAAATTAGATTAGATCTATTATATTTGACTAAGGATGTGTTCTGACGTAATTTGATACACCTGCTACCTATTGGCAAGTCTGTCAGTGTCATCGAATATTGCTTGCAGGTATTGTGTAGAGCTTTTGCTTTAGCAGTTTTGTTGTGTTATGGTTGTATTTTTTTTTTGTTGGTTCCACGGTAGGATACTGTTAGTGCTATTGATGGTTGGTGACCTGGTATTGGTCAGAGACTGTTGGATGTGCTGTTTTTTCTAATCCAAGTATTTGTTTGTTCCACATCATAATGGAATATACTGTACACTGAAGGCCATAATCTTTTTTTTTTTGTGAAGATTTTTAAAGACCATCCAATTAGATTCTTTCAGTGACAAAATCTTCCTTGTTTATCTTCAGGCAAAATTGCGGAGTTCTTCATGGTGGACACGATACTTTGTCCAGACTGGCTTGACAGAGAACGAAGGGCCACTGAAGAAATTTGAAGATGCTACATCCAAGAACAAATACAAACCAGACTGTCAGATCTTCCACCTAAGTTCGCCAAGGTGATGCGCATCCACAGAACCTTGGATTGTTGTCACACCAAGTTTTGTAAGCGACATCTTTGCTTACACCCCATTGAGTTGCTCATCTTTCATGTGGAGGAATGGTCACACAAACAGAGCCAGCCACCAGAAATAGGTTAGCTTATGTAGAGAAAGAGAGAGAGGCTTCGACACTTGTTGCTAGAAATTCATTCTGGAAATTAAACTATGTGTTACCACTGATTGGAAAATTGGAGCCAGCTGGGATATATATATGTAAGAACTTTACGCTGTTGTACTACTGTGATATCCATGGTGTGTCAGGTGTTCATCGAGCAGTTTGAAATGTAAGCTCTCATCTCTTGATGATCCAGGAGGGGGACTATTTGACCACTAGCACCTTGTCCGCACATAGGTAGGCATAGTAACATGTCATTTTCAGTATCCAGTTGGATGATGCTTCAAGTTGACCCATTCTTTCTGATACGCTAGAAAGATGGTCTACCAAATTCTGGATTAAACCTCAATTTATTGGCCCAATGATAGGTTTTAAGGTGATGAAGTACCAAACACAAGCTTCGCCTCACCAAACTGAAAGGAACGGAGGCAGGGCATGGATGCATAACAAACATCACTAGAATTTGTCCTAACGTCAGGTAACTTGTCCCTTGTCTCCAACAGCATATATGTGATGCAAACTTATATGCATCTTTTTTGTGGCCCTCCTTTCATTTCTTCAGTGGTGCTTTGTTTATACATCGAGGATTGGATTGGTCTTCCTCCTCTGTCCTCTCCCCCAGACCAGAATCTGAAACCCAGACCAACACCGGATTTTCCACCAGCAGGGAGCAGGCAGCAGGCACCACAAAAAAACTCTTTTGTCCCCACCAACTGAGCTGTTCCCTCAACCAATATTCCAGGGCTACTGCCTAAACTACTCCATCCTGTCTTCCTGTGCGGCCGTGCCTCGTGATAAATATCAGTTTTTTTGACCTTCTTCAGCTTCAGCTCGTCCAGGCACGTTATCCATTCCACCTCTCCTTCCAGTTGGCGCGGCAATCCGGCATCCTCTCATTGACCATTGCCCTCTCCCTTTCCCCAGCCTTTGCTAGTACTAGCCGCCTGCCGCCGTATTCAATCCAGTTGTTCTCCACTTGCTCCGATCGAATCATCAGATTGATTAGTCAAAGTCCAGAAGCACATCTCTGTTCTCGCTAATCAATCGCCACCTCCTCTATAAACCCACATCGCAGCTGCACTTGCACCAAACACAGGGGCAACACAACAGTAGTCGTTGGCCTTTTGCTTTGCTCTGATTTTGGAGCCTCGCCACGCTGCCCTTTTGTTTGGTGAGAGAACAGGGCGGAATCATGGAGGGTCTGCTGCCGTTTCTGTACAGGGCCATTCTCCACATCGCCAACGGCGGGCAGACGCCCATCGGCAACCCGTTCCGCAACGAGTCGCCGCCGGAGTCGCCAGCGCCCTACTACGTCCGCCTCGCCGCCGACGTGCCGGCCTTCCTCTCCGCCGCGGCGCGTGGCTACTACGATCGCGGGTGAGCGAGCCCGACCGAATCAGGAACGATACGAGGCGTGAGGTGTGCGAAGAAGAAGAATTCTCGTGAGCTCCTTTCCTTAGTTGCGTGTTGAGTATGTGAGTCCGCCTTGATTCTCCTCCTCTTGTTCTTGGTTTGCTGGAGATTCTCCCCCATCCTTTGCTCCTTGGAATAAAGGTAAAGGCATGGATGAGCCATCCAGGGGGCACTTTGTGAAGGAGGCTCCTCTGCATCTGCCAATGTAAATTGTATATACGTGATCAGTCGGGTGCTTGGCAAATTGCAGGCTCTCAAACACGGCGAATTTGATACCGTTACTGATATGTGTACATGTTTGTGATTGCAATATATATCAGGACAATTTAGCCAGGGCGTTGTGAGGTTCTTGTCCTCCTGTGCTGTAAAATGATCTCTTGACTCTTGCTGCTGCTTGGTCCTTTTAATCTGAGGCCTACTCTTTTTGTTTAATTTCTTTTTCCTTGCTTTGCAAATTATTGTATCACTGGATCAGAATTTCGCAGCAAATCCCTCATTTGGGCCTGTTTGTTTGTTTTTTTTATGCTTTTTCTCCTCTATCAATATATTTGCCTGGCCATGTCAAAAAAAAAAAAAAAAATGCCTGGCATGATCCGCCCAGCAGTTTTCGAAAAGAGAACGTAAACTGCCATGGATAGACTGTGCTTGATGGAAGCTACTGGCTGCACTGCACGAAAAAGAAAGTAGAGAGAAATAGAATGGAACATCCGTCGTCAACTCCAGATACATTGGTTCCCATAAAACCTTTTGAAGACACAAATCATTTTCCTTAATAAGGACCAAAAGCTCAACTTTCAGAAGTCGAGTTCTCATAAATTATTGTTCAAGTTTCTTGAATGTTTATCAACAATTTCTTTTGGCTTTCGAGTAACACTAATTCAGTTCTACCAAAATTTACAAACACTGTCTCACTGACGTGTGGGCCACAC
This sequence comes from Cymbopogon citratus, assembly GCA_031170775.1. Lineage (NCBI taxonomy): Eukaryota > Viridiplantae > Streptophyta > Magnoliopsida > Poales > Poaceae > Cymbopogon > Cymbopogon citratus. The sequence goes on from DXKC01034868.1 coordinate 9,214, forward strand.
AAACCGACCGCCCGTGCGCATTCTGCAGTTCTGCCCAAGCAATAAAGCCAACACAATCCAAAAACCCAAAGCAAACCCCTACTCAATCCGTCTTATCCCCTCCTCCGTCACTCACCTCAGCACCGCCATGGCCTTCGTCTCCGCGACCGCCGCCGCCTCCGGCACCCTCTTCCTCTCCGTCCTGTCCGCACCACACGGCGCCGGCGCGTGCGTCTTCCCGCAGCACCGGCAGCCGTTCTCTGCTCCGCTTCACGCGGCGAAGGGCCCCAACTCGGCTGCGCCGGTGGTGCTGGAGAGCAAGGCTAAGGGGAAGAAGAAGAAGGGGTCAGGCGCCGGGAACCTCGCTGGAGCCCTCGACGTCGAGATCAGGGAGGCGCAGCAGTACCTCGACAGCGACGAGCAGGTGACTGACTGTGGCTCCCTCGTGCTTTGCGACTTTGAATTGTGCAGTTCCCGACGAATTATGTGTTAAATGTACTCCCCTCATCAGTGTAGTGGGGATTTCGCGAGTAATAGGATTGTATTTGGCCGTAGTAGAGAGGAATTTGTGATGGAAATAGCGGCTTTACTGAAATTTTTCATGTGTTATTAATTAATAATTAATGTCTCTGCAAATGATAATATGAATTTATTTTCTGCTCACTGAGTACATCTATAATTTGGCGTGTTAGGATAGAGAGCTCAATTCGCAACAGGGTCTAACGGCCATTTTCTGGGTAATCTGACTACTTAAACGCTATTCCATACCAAATCATAATAAGTTTTGACTTTCTAGATATATTGCTTTTAAATGTATCTAGACATAGTTAGCCAACACATCTTATCTAAAGGATTTGATTAATAATAACACCAAGATTTTTCTAGTGACTAATATGTTATACAAATGGAGGAGGTTTATTTCCTGAAAGGAAATTTTAATACCTCTTTGTGTTTGGTGGTAGTGGATTAAAATTAAACAATTTCGTGTCCTTACATGGATAATGTTTCCATCTGCACAACTCAGTATCAAAATTCGGCAGTCATGATATCTATTTATATTCTGTTAGTATAAATCATACTGCAAATATGCTATATGAGTCGGCGTTCGGAGCTGTTTTATTCTTGCACCTGGTATTCGTGTTCAATTATCTGGGAGATTTTCTTGCATTTATTTTTTTCTCAGATGTTGACATGAATATCCACTGAAGAGTCTAATTATATAGGTAAACCATCTTGTCTTAGGTATTTTCTTTTCCTGAGTTTAATGAACATATACATGACAAACCAAGCATGCTGGTGGTAGTTCTTTGTATGAGACTGTCTTTATACCATGTTGCCTCTTCATATATAATGCTTAAGAAGGCAGCACATTTTTTATCGTTTTCTTCTGAACAGCTGCAATCATTCACCTGATGTCAAATCAGCCAATCATTCTAATGATTTTCTGGGTCTGTGACTTCAAACTTAGTGGGACCAAAGACAAATGATTGCATCTGTTGAGAATTCAGCTTCAAATATTGAACTACTTATGTGAGAGCAACGTTCAAACTGACATTGAGGTTGACTCATTATCTAGTGATGCACACTCCTAAAATTTGGACGATGTTACTTTTTGCATCTAACCGTACACTTTCCTGGTTCCACGCTACTTGGAGTCCTTAATTTTGCAAATATATATGGTTCTTAGCTATATATTCATTTTTCCTTCTTTTGTCACTTTGTCAGGAACCTGTTCCAGACAACTTCCCATTTGAAATAATTGATGAAGAGGGTATGAGCGTGGTTCTTTTGAGAAGGGACTACAAGGATGAGAAGATTGAGGTTACTGTCAGCATGCCTAATTTAGAAGGAGGCCCTGAGTTTGATGATGAGGATGGTGAGGGCGATGGTGAGAGTGCTGGCAAGGATGATGAAGATGCAGAAGAAGATGATGAGAGTGCCGGAGATAGCAGCATTTCTCTTAAGGTGATAGTTTCCAAAGAGTCTGGCCCAAAGCTTGAGTTCACATGCACAGCCTTTCGTGAGGAGATCACCATTGACGACATGCTAATAGTGGAGAAAACAGAAGATGATGGAGAAGAGAAGTTCCCCTATGAGGGTCCTGAGTTCACGTAAGCAATATCATTTTTGGCATCCATTTAAGTCCTGTGATAACGAAATGCTAGCTATTAATTCACTCATTTACTGGTTCGTTTGTATTGCAGCGAGCTCCCTGTGAATGTTCAGAAAGGCCTGTTCAAGTACTTGGAGCAAAGGGGTGTAACGCTGTCAGCTACCAACTATATGCACGATTACATGGTGACTAAGCAGGCTCAGGAGTACATCCGTTGGATGACTAAGCTGAAGGATTTCGTCAAGCAATGAGGAACGGCAGTTTTGGTAGAGCCTTGCCTTAGCATGTGTTACAGGCTTACAGCCTTACAGGAATACCATGGTTACACAAAGTTGGTTGCACTCCAAAAAGGAGAATTGTATCCGCTGCAATGTATCTGCTTGGGCTGGCAAAACAGGAGCAAGTAGATTTCAGTAATGTTTAGTGGTGGCTATTAGGTATTATGATATATATCTGTCTTCCTGTTAGTGTCTACGTTAGTTGGTTTTACCTGTTTTATTGTTCTTTAGCAAGGGTTGCTGTGATGCGTGAGTGACTGAGTGTTAACTGGTATAGTGGTATCCCCAGTTGTAGAACTCTTATATGCTTTCTTAAAAGCAGGGGTAATCTCCTTTCTAAAAAAAATTTGGATGTATGTTGTGGTATTCTGGTGGCTGCGACAGTGCATGTGCCTGTCAGTTGTGCAGAGATGAGGGCATTCTAAATCTCCGTTTTGTTTGAATAGTGTGGTGAGCTTTGAGCCTATACTTCTACTTCTGGTTTTCGAGTTCATACAAATTTGAAATTCAGTAAAATGCGTTGTTCAAAAACCTGTACACGTACACACGATAACTGTAACGACTTCTTTTGATTGGCACTGGGCACAAATCAGTCATACTTTTTTTTTTCAAACAAGAAATCAGACATACTTTGGACTCTAAAAACTTCTTGGATTTTCTTTTAACGACTGAATTTTTTCAGATGTTCAAAACAAAAACATCAATTCTTTCTTGTTTCCCAAGAAGTACGGCTTGGGAGACTAGAGAACAAACCGACAGATGGGTCCCACTACCGCTTCTCCACGCCTTTACAAAAGTCCCGATTCCCAAGTCCCAACCCCTAAACCCCAGAAAACCCTAGCAAGCCCGCTTCGCCGCCGCCGCCTCCTCCGCCATGGCCCTCTTCGCCGCCGCCCGCCGCGCTGCGGCGTCCTCCGCGCCCCTCCTACTCCGCGCCTCCGCCTCCTCGGGGTCCCAACGCAGCGCCGCCCTGCTCCGGCCCCTCGCTGCCGCCGTGGCGCGGCCGCGGCCCCGCGCGATGCCGTTCTCCTCGGCGCCCGCGAAGAGACCCAGCTCCGACGCCGAGCTACTCAGCGTCCTCGACTCCGAGATCAAGTACGCCGAGGACTGCGACGACCACGAAAGGGTAAACGAGCAGATTCCCCTATCTATAATGTGTGCTTATCTATTTTGCGATCTTAAGAGTAAAAAAAATCAATCCTGGTTTGTTGCACCCGGATCCATTGTCACTCTTAATTCAGACACGAGACCGATCATATTTATGGCCTATTAGGTAGATTATTTGATGATCTGTCATTTATTCTGTTGCACCTGCTGTGAATTGGAATCTGATTGATCCTCCAAACTAGAGGACCTTAGGTAGTATTGTTGTTTTTCTATTAATCTATATATATGCTCATTCTGCGATTAATAGCGTAATCCTGTACTCCTGTTTCCACTTTACTTAGTGCTCGAAATTCTTCTGCATTGAGGCTGAATTTTGGGATGTGACATGACAGTTTCCATCCTCAAATTGTGATACTTCTGACACATTCAGACTGTCAGACATGTACCCATCCTTAGGGCGTCTGCAACAGCTTGTCTAAATAGCTAGCTGAGCTGGACGCAAAAAACAGTTTAAAAATAAAAAGCTCACATCTCACTGCACAGCAGCAATACGTCAGTGACACAAAAAAAGCTTCGAAGCGCTAGCTAGAAAAATTCTCCATTTCTCTCTTCTTTTTATTGGCTGAGGATTGCTCCTAGCTAGCACTTGCATGTCCGTTGGGGACGCCCTTAGTGTTTTATACACCTGGACAGTTGGACCACATCCTACTGAAAGTTTTTTTTTTCTATCAACTTGACTTCCTTGACTGCCTGTTGTCTTTTGATTCAACTGCCTCTTGTTCTATATTACTATAATTTGTTGTTATACTGGGTTTTTGTTGGAAGCTGATGCATGCTTGCTACTGCTTTGAATGGTTGTGTATCGAACAGTGTGGTTGGTGCTGTGGCTTCAATCTAAAGCATCCATGCAGTATTACTCTCTGATAGCAAAGAAGCAGAAAAATAGATAAACTAGTTGCCACTTTGCCCATTTATAATGCTCCCTCCTTTTCAAATTGTAAGTAAATTGGCTTTCCTAGGTACACTGCTTTTGCCATGCACTGATAATATGCTATGCCTAGGTACATAACAAAAACTACTCCCTCCGTCCCAAAATAAGGATGTTTTATATTTATCCCAAGTCAAGTTTGACCAAATTTATAGGAATATTTTATGACACCGAATAGGCAGAATATGAAAATATATTTCATAATAAATCTGATGGTACTTATTTGGTATACTGAATGTACTCTTTAATATATTTTTAGTTAAACTTGAAATAGTTTGACTTAGGACAAACCTAAAACATCACTCCTTTTGGGACAGAGGGAGTACTTTAGAATGCTTAGGATATTTTTTTATTCTTTTTGGTGAATTGTGAGTGTAGCTCCATGATAGGATAGAGGACCAGCCTTTGGAATGCAATGCCTTAGTGGTTTAGTTCAGCCATATATGATTTTTGGTAATCAAAGATGAATTGGAGATTGATGTGAACCACCCTGTTTGAGTGCCACATGATGACACAGATGTTGGGGAATCAACCAGCCTGTTCTTGTGTAGAGAACATTGCCTTGTCTGCCTGTTTATTTTATTAGATTTGTTTTGTGGTTTGGTTCTCATGCTCATCAGTTCGTTACAAAACAGGTTGAGGAGATTCCAAATCACTTCCCTTTCAAAATCATTGACGAGAAGGGGACAAATGTAGTTACCCTTAAAAGAACATATCAGGGTGAGCAGATTGAGGTTGTGGCTCACATGCCCAGCCTCGTCACTGGAGATGAGCCTGATCATGACCGTGATGGTGAGGACGAGGACGAGGGTGAGGACAAGGAGGGAGAGGATGACAATGAGGAAGACGAAAGCCAGAAGCCCGAACAGTCCAGCGTTCCTCTCACAGTCATTATCACCAAGGGTGATGGTCCGGTCCTTGAATTCACCTGCACTGCCTATCCTGACGAGGTCCTCATCGACTCCTTGTCCGTGACACAACCCTCAGGGGATGAACATGACATGATTGCATATGAGGGTCCCGATTTCAAGTAAGAAGAAATAACAAAACTCACTCATTTTTTGTTTTGATTGTTCAAATGCTTCCTTTTTTTTTTTTGCGCTGACAATCTACATTTTCTTGTATGTTCAGTGACCTTGATGAGAACCTGCAGAGGGCATTCCATAAGTACCTAGAGCTGCGTGGCATTTCACCCATGACCACAAACTTCTTGCACGAGTACATGATCAACAAGGACAGCCGTGAGTACCTGCTCTGGCTGAGGAAGCTGAAGGATTACTTCAAGCAGTAGAGATCTACACCATCGCTATCAAATCCCCCAGGCACAAAAATGTTTGTTTGCACATTGAGATCAGAGCCCTGAACTTCTCGTTTTAAATCAATATGAAAGATGCTTATGCACGTGCATGAGCTTCTTAAGTTCGTTTTCTTGGCTATGGTTTTAGTGGTATGATAACAACTGGTTCATCTGAAAGTTGGAACCAGTATATGTTTTGGAAAGGTTTAAGTAGGATTGGAAGTCCTGTTTCTTTGCTGTCTCTAATGTCAGACATGAAATCTTGGTGAGGTGGTGCCTGTGTGATTGACACAGCGCATAATGCGAATTCATGTTCACTTTGTGTGCTTGTACATGTGTGATTCAGGTGAATATGCATGACCTGAAACCGTCAATACACCTGCTGGCCTGCTTGTCTAATGCATACGTTGGCAATGATTAATACGCCCTACACTTTTGAAAAAAATGATAATGTAACAAGTACAAGTCAAATGTCTACTGCATCTACACATTATCTATTTTATGAGTCAAACATAACTAAGTTTTTTGGGGAAGAAAACAGAACTACTCAAGGTATGAAATAGGTATCGTTTACCAATGATCAGTCCGCGGTCTGGCAACTCACTCAGGAAGTGAGGAGGCCAGAGAGGTTATAAATTTTTGTTCATATTAGTAGAGTCTAGAATAATTTAGCGCATACTTTGGCGTATTTTGGAATTAGGTCTAGGGAGAGTCGTGTTTTTTGCTTGCTTTTCAGAGTGGATTATCACTCTTTCTTGCAAAGACTTTATCACTTAAGTTTTAATAAAGCTACTGTTTCAAAAAAAAAAAAGATACTTCTTCACGAGTGAGGCGACGATGCTACGAGGCGGACAAGTGCGAGGAGTGAAATGGGGGAGTGAAACGTGGACACGGCAGCAGCTCAGCCACGCTACAGACTTCCAGAGATCTTTCCACTGTGGTTGTTGGGTTCGGCACGTTTCGGAACTCAATTTAGACGCGGCTTCGGTCGGACTTTTTTTTTTTTTTTTTGTCGTGTGGCCGGCCTGCCGCGTTGCATTCCATTTGGACCCGTCTTGGGTGTGCAAAGGCTGACCGATGTTGGGCCGAAAGAGGATACGCAGGCCAGGCAGCGAGCTTTTCTTTATGTTATTATGGGTCCGATTATCAAATCTCTGCTTCGTTCGTAGAAAATAGCTACTCCCGCCATTTCAATTTTAAGATATTTTAGCTTTCTATATGCATAGGTTTGGCAAGGAATACGGTCTCTGCTTCCTCCTAATCAACGGCGAGGTGAGCCAGTCCATTCCCGAACTTGAAGTTCTTTAGTCAATACTAAACCGATTGGCCACCGGTAGCTCACTTCTACTCCCTGATATTTCAGTATCAGCAAAGTCTGAGAATCTGGAAGACTCTTGCTGCCCTTCCCACATGGCTGCTCAGTTTGTAGTTTTCATATGCAGCAACATGTTGCATTTTCCTTTTAAAAGACTTTACCTTGTTGATGTCGTAGCTAAGTAAGGTACAAGTTGAATGCGGTGATCGAAGATGACACAGACTCTATGGATGTCATGATATTTGATGATCCAGCACAAAAGCTTGTAGGTGTTGCAACACAGGAGCTTGGAGAGGTCGCGGGTGATGGCATCTCAGCTGTCATCAGTTCACAACAGAGACATGCCTTCATTGTGACCTTTGGCAACGGGTGCTTCCTGGTGAAGCACGTCCTGAACGATGATCAGCTGCAGCGGCGGCTCCATAGAGATTATAGTGATTTGTCACAGAATGAGAGCTCTTATGCATCCCATCGCTTCAGTTCACAAGTGATAAAACATGAGGGCCCTTAAATTCTCTTTTCATTTGAAAACTAATGATATACAGATTGCATAGTAGAAAAACTCCTAGTTTTCTGATCAATTTGGTTTTAATTTGCCAATTGATGTTAGGAGAAGATGGTGATCAAAGAAGAGATGGAAGCAGCCATTGGTGGTGAAGAGCCAGAGGTTGAGAGCTCTTCTGCATCCTGCAGGCCGAGGGTTTTTTCTAAATTTTAATCTTTATTTAATCAATATTTTAAAAATAACCGCACTTAAAAATATTTACACCTCATATGCCTTTTGGTCGCGCCAAGTTCTATGGCGCAACCAAACCATATTGTCGCGCCACATGCATTGGCGCGACCAAATACGACCTTCTGGT
>DXKC01034870.1:0-16585 GCA_031170775.1 Cymbopogon citratus
TCGCGAGCCTAGGGAAGAGGAGCAAGCTTTGGGAAGGGAAGGGAGTGGGGAGCGGCGAATTCCAGGAGCGGGGGCCGAGGCTGGCGGGGAGCGGGCAGAGGAGCGGAGCAAGCTTTGTCGCGATGGATTGGGGAAGATGAAAACAGATAAAGCTGTGGGCCCTTTTTTTCATTTGGCAAGTCATTTTAGCAAACTATTGGAGATGATCAAATATTTCACTTGCCATTTATTTTAGTAACTTGCTAAAACTCAAGATTTGGCAAGCCATTTTTACCAAACTGTTGGAGATGTTAGCCAAATTCTACCTGTCAAATCTTGTGATTTGCCAACTCCCTAGACCATATGCGAAGTAAAAAAAGACCCTCAAGAGTTTGCTATTTTCAACTTGCCAAATCCAAAAATAGTCCCACATGCAATTTTTTTTCCGCATGCTTATCCTCTTGTGTGTGTGAGACGCCGCCGCCGCAATTCTTTCCTCGCGCACTCGTCCTCCCACTACCACCCATCTTCTTCTCCTTCCTTTTCCCATCATCAATAATCATTGAGCGGTGCATGAACCGGCGTTGGAAAATGGGATGCGCACGTGGAGGGATTGGATGGCAAGCTTATGAAGATTGCAAGTCGATTTGGCAAACTATTGTAGCATGGATTTTCTAGTTTTGCCAAATTTTAGAAGATGACAAGTTGATTTTAGGAACTGCTGGAGATGCTCCTGTTACAAATTTTAGAAGATGGCAAGCTTCATGATAATTCTTAAAACATATAAAAAGGGTAAATTACTATTTAAAAAAAATAGATGTAAAATTTGTAGGATCTAATTATTATTGGATCTATTTTGCTTTATAGAGAATCACCCACCACTGTCTTTAGAAAATATATAAAGCAACACCTATTTTTACATCAAGATTACCCACTGCCGTTATTGTGAAAGGTAATTTAAATAATCTTCTAAATATGTATATAAAGTACACCATCCATGATTATGAAAGAAAATCCAATATAATTTATGAAATCCACATCTAAGTTATCTACCTCTACCATTACGAAAGATGATTTAAAATAACTTCAATTTATTTTATAACTTGTCCACCCTTGTAAATATGCAAGACAATACAATGTAGCCCATAAGTTTGGATTCAATACAATACATCTAAGTTATCTACCTCTACCATTAAGAAAGATGATTTAAAATAACTTTAATTTATTTTATAACTTATCCACCCTTGTAAATATTGCATGCATGTTTAATTTGTATCCATGCTCTGTTGCAATGTATAGAATCTAGCGAATTTTATGTGTCATGGATTGGATGCATATCCCCATCCATTTAGTAATAGACGTATTCATTTGCAATTTGTGTGTGATATTAGGTATTTAATTGTCCTTGATGACATGAACATGAAGTATTGGGAGTGGATTGAAAAAACATTTCATGACAATGCCAAAAGCAGCAGAATAATGGTGACAGTGAGAACGCTGCCTGCAGCAAATTATTGCAGCTCCAAAGCAAACTGTAACGGCTATGTGTACAAGATGAGAACTCTTGGCCATGAAGGTTCCAAGACAATAGCTTGTCTGGCTGAGCTTGCAAATGATGAAACCCTAACTCTTCGGCAGAAATGCGATGGACTGCCACTTGCTCTTGTTAGCGTCAGCGGTTATTTCAGAAGTACAGGAAATAGAGGTTGTCCAACGATTAAGGAATGTGAAACATTGTGCAAGAACCTTGGTTCTTTCCTCCATGACAACAATCCTGACCCTGTGGTTGCAATGGCAACTAGTGGTGAAGAACGCGATACTTTTGAACATCTTCGAAATGTGCTTATGAATAACTTTGCCAGCCTGCCTACCGGGACTCTCCGGGACAGCTTGCAATATCTAGGCATATTTCCAGATGCTCGGCAGTTAAATAGGAATAAGATAATCAGGCGATGGGTGGCTGAAGGATATGCACCAGGTTCTCATCCTCAAGATCAGCAGGAGAAGGCAGACTGTAATTTCAAGTTATTAGTTGACAGGAACATAATTGAGCCTGTTGGTATAAGCACCGGTCGTATCTGCAGAGCTCCTGGTATTGTGCACGAGTTTGTGCGGGATAAGTCCATGTCTGAGAATTTCATCAGGGCCTTTGATGCTTCAACCCAAAAGCAGAGACACAAAAGAATTCGTCACTTTGTTGTAAGAGGTAGCAACACTATATGCTCCGCAGCAACTGTAAATATGAAGGACTTATCTCATATCCGGTCCCTGACAGTACAAAAAGTAACAGACAATGGTGATAATCTTGGATGTGGAAGTGCAGGACAAGGCAATGAAGTGGATCATCGATCGGGAAGTGCAGGTGATGGTTTCTTCAGGTTTAGTAACTACAAAGTTATAAGAGTCTTGGATCTGGAAGAATGCACTCAGGTGAACAACAGTCATGTGGAAAACATATGCAATTTGTGGAATCTGAGATATATGAGCCTCGGTGTTAATGTTAATAAGGTTCCCAAGGAAATTTCACAGCTGAATCTATTGGAGCGACTCCACTTAAGCAAAGTGGTGGAGACTGAGCTGCCGGTGGACATTATTTGCATGCCCAATTTGATACACCTGAGTGGTAAACTTTTGCTTCCAGAATCTGAAGTGAGTACTCAACCTCAACTGATTGAAGAATCTAAAAGAAGTGAGCTGCAGACCCTGTCCGGAATTGTTGCTAGCAGAAGGCAAGGATTTCTACTACTTATTCCCCAAATGAAGAAATTGAGGAAAGTAAAGATATGCTTCGGTGGATCCAGCGAACCAATCATCGACCTGAGTAATCCCTTGTTGGCTGCCATTAAGGGTTACCTTCAGCATGAATTGGACCGCTCCTTGGGCCTCGATTTCAATAACCTGTACGAAACAGGATACAATCACTACCCACATTTGGTTATGGAAGACCTGCATGGTAGATTATCTTCGGGCGGGAACTATTACCTCACATCTCTGAAACTACATCTAAGGGACGAGTTGGTATCCTCGATGCCTCAGTTCATCAGGGAAAAATTATGTTATCTGGCAAAGCTGTGCCTTTCGTTAACATCTGTGACACAGGATCTTCTGTCAGACATCAGCGAAAAGTTGCATATGTTGTCTCATCTCAAACTCAAGGCCGACAGAATCCATGTGGATCTCGTGATACAAGAAGGGAAATTCCATAGGCTAGAAAATTTATGTTTCGTGGTGGAGGAATTCTGCCGAAAGGAAGATGGTTCCATCCCACAAATCCATGTCCAAGGAATTCTGCCAAAACTGCGATCATTCCAGCTCCTCTATAAGAATCTAGCTGATCTCTGTGGCATCGACATCAACAGGCTAGAAAATCTGCAGGAAATCGAGCTTCATGGTGATGTCAGTGTGGCAGCTAGGCAACAATGGGAAACAGCAGCTAGGAATCACCGTAAGAGGCCCAATGTCTTGCCTTTCCTATCTGTTGATGACCCAGACCCAGAGAGTGCAGCAATTCCAGCTCCATGTGCCGCACAAGTGGTGCACAGTATGCCTGCCGCAGTTGCACCCGCCATAATCACTGCGGACAATGAAGCTGCCAGCGCTTCAACGGCGGTAGATGAGCCTGATGGAGTGGTTCCTGTTACTGCTGCTATCACTATCAGCAATGGCCTCGGCCTGATGCTCAACAAGGTTGGCAAGGCCGCACCAGTTGACTATGAGGATGAAATCGTTGCAGTTACCAATGATGCAGAAGACGGCGATGGGCCCATTGAGGTTGTTACCATCTCTGCACCAGCCAACGATGATTCTCCCTATCGAACAAAATCAGTTGCCAGTGCCACACATGACCATAACGTTGTCTGCCCTGAGCGCAGCATGCCAAATAAGCTGATTCCGAACAACAACAGATCTGAGAACCGTATCGATATAGACAAAGGGGCACCTGATGCTACCATCTCTGTTCAGCAAGTCAGGGAGGTGTCAAACCACGCTCGTGAGCATATTACTAGCAGCGGTGGCCATGCGGTTCATGCTCGTTGAGGCGACATGATCGTTGGGTAGCCGTCGAGTCCACCTTGTTCCATGGTAAATCTCTTCTATATTTAAAATTCCCTTCTTTATGTATGGATGTTTGACATTTTTCTGCGATCAGTAGAATCCACTACAAATTTATTCTTCATTCTGCCGACTTTCCATAAGCAAGATTTGAAATCACTTATATGAAAAAAAAAATTAAAATCTATTAAATAGAGATAAAGTGCATGCTCAAATGATCTAGTACGTCCATCAACATTTACTCTCACATGGGCTAAAATATCAAAAAAAGGTTACTGCTTAATACCTATCCAGCTGTGATAAACTTATCAATTGCTGAGCTAAATGTCTTTTATCAATATCTCTCTTCAAATACCAACTGTATTTATGTTTAATATACATTTAGTTGAAACCTAACCTAGATATATATTTTATTTTTATTATTTAAATATATTGTTTATATTATGTAGATATAATGTATAACTAGATGCATAGTAAAAAGTAAAAACTGTGCACCTAGAAAATTCAAAATGACTTGTATAATTTGGAATGGAGTGATTATGTTCGAGAGTTGCAAGCTAATAAGATGTTGGTATTAATTCTAGGTTATAGCTGAATGTTGTCTATTGTGTAAGTGACAGTCCATAGCATGTCAAATAAGCCAAAATGTCTTGTGTTGTGTTTACCATACCGATGACCATTCACGTGCAATGGGTTGCACAGTTCCTTTAAAATTGTCCCTGACATAGATGGTATGTTGTATAATACGGCTCTCTTTTTGTTATTTGATTGATTTGAGAAGTACTATTATGTATGGCAAGCAAGTTGCTGTACACGCATACTCTGATCAATATTTCCTCACTATTTGCAGGATAGGTATGAAGAAACATTCTCTTTAGATTTTGAAGTCAGTTCAGCATCAAATAAAACAAACCGCATTTCTGTGCTACAATGCTTCCATGTGTTCTGTGCAATGTCTTTTTCCACACCAATTGGTGGCATTCTCTATCTGTTATGTGTAATTTTTTTTTCTCTCAAATTGCTTCCCCTGATTGCGCAAGACTGATCAGTGCCTTTTGATTCTGGGATCATATTAAAGAATATTCTTATACCTTCTTTTGTTTCATTTTCTTCTCTAACTTAAATGTAAAACACTATGTGCAATTTATGTTGGAACTAAGTTCTCTATGGATACCAAATTATGTTTCAATGACATTTGTGATTCAATTCATGTGCGAAAAACACTGAACTATATTTGGGGAAGGAACTCACCCGTACGATGTCTGAATGGTACGATTTGGTCTGTGGCTCCCTGTCACACCCCAAAATTTCCATTTTGGGATGTGACGTAGAAAACACAAAATATAATAAGTGATTTTATTATTTTCTAAAATTTCCCAACCTTTGTTTAGTTGTTGGCAACATTTTAGTGGAAAAATGTGAGTTTCCAAAAAGTTTTAAGAATCTAATTTAATTGTATGTTGCATTTCAAGTCTCTGCACAGTGTTTATGTATGAAAAATGAATTTAATGTTTTTGAAATGCGCTTAGGGCTTTAACCAAAACAGTCCCCTCTTGATCTTGACCAAGTTTCAATGACCTTAAAACCATGATGAATCCTTGGAAATCGTATACCTTGATTCTTGTTCCAAAAACCTTGATGGATCTTCAAACATTCATCTTGCCACCCAAACTCATGTTCTCTAAAACCCTAACTTGTTATATCCTAAATTGCTCTGTTTTTATACTTTCTTTTCCTTCTTATATTTGAGATCCTAATCCTTTTTTACCGAGTCTTATCAAAATACCAAAATCTACTCTAATTGATCAATCATGGTACCTTTCCTCTCTTACACAATTTTGCCATTGCCTTGTTCAAAGTCAAATCAACTGCATGCCGTGCACCCAAGTTAATCTCGATTTAGACTCTCTTCTTTCCTCACTTTGGGCAACATTCTCATGTACTCTTTCCACCTCACCTTTTCTCCTCTCGAGAAAAGCCCACAAGCATCCAGCCCCATAACTCTATCTTCACGTTGAGCCAAATCTGGTCCAAACCGTGCCTTAGCTCTCGCCATGGGTCAAAAGCCAACCATCCTCCTCTCCATTGTGGTCCAACATCAAGCCCAACCAGCCCCATATCCCTTCATCTCACCTCTCCCACGCCTCTCCCTTCATTCTCCACATCAAGAACAGAGGAGACACGCCCCTACACCTCCTCCTCCTCCCCCATGGCTGTCCCGATCAACCGCAACGCGAGAAGGATTCCACATCGTGCTATGTCGTCATCACCGGCCGTCGTCGATTCATATCCTCGATCCACCACATCCTTACCCTTGGTGTGAACACCCCCTCATCTCTCCTATACTGTTTTCATGTTCTCATCTTCATATCAAGTACCTTGATGTAGTTGATCCCCCGCGAAGTTTACCCGTTGTATGTGTTGCTGTCATCGCGGCCAGCGTTGCTGTTGTTTATGGAATCGGCGTTCCTCGCTGTCTCGTTTATCCAAACATCAAACCCTGTTGTGAAATTGTCTATAGCATCCTTGAACACACCTATGCAAATTTGTTTTGCCATCGGAGTTGTGAAACCATATATATCATCATCACCATGCCCGTTGTCCCTGCTGACTGGCCAGATTGCGGATCTGAGTTATTTTGGCGTTCCCTGATAATCCACAATCCAAATCATCAATCCCTTGAAACTATATGTCCATGAAATCCCTGGACATGATCCCACAAGTTAGTTCTGCCATGAGATCCACGGTGGCTAAGATATCGAGACCGAAGTGCCTGCTACCTCTGACGTCCAAACAGAAACCACTCTGTTTTTGGCAACAATGTTCCCGTTGATCCAGTGAGCCCCAGGATGCATAGTTTGGTCAGAATATCATATATATACTTGCACATGCCTCTGGAAAGTTTCATGTCTATAGGATCAAATATGAAAGAGATATGTTCCTCTCTTGCGCTCGCTGTCGCTGCTGCCCTACAACCGCGCTGCTGCTGGTTGGCATGCGTGTTCCCGATAATCTGTAGCTCCAGTGATCAAACCCTTCGACCAAAACTTGTATCATATGCATATACACATCTACACAAGTTTTCTTGGTCATATCAACTACAACACTAAAGATATAAACATTACCATGTCGCCGCTCCTATCATGTCAACAACCACATATGCAATCTTGCTTCCCAGCTATCCGGTGATCAAAACACCATGTTCTTCTGTTACAATATGTTCCATTCAGTTCCTTGAAACCCCCACCCAACTAAATTAAATCATTTCCATATATACCTTTCAAGTCTTGCATCTTTTAATCGCGGCTCCTGTTTTGGTTAGTTTTGTGCTCATGCAATCGTAGGATCACACCCTTTGCGTTAGACTTGATTTTGTCTTGTTTTTGTAACACAAGGTGTACTATTTTTAGGGTTATTTTCATGTGCTTGTGTTGGTGGTTTGCTATCGATAAAAGGAGCTATGCAAGGATGATCTAGATGAGCTAGAAAGTTAGATGACAAGCTTTTGGAAGGCAAGTGTAACATAAGTTCCCTTGATTACCTAATAACCATTTAATCACTGTCATATGCATGTGTCTAAATATGATGCTTAAGACTTTACCTAGAACTTTGATATCCGTATTCCTTGTTTACCTTGGCTTTATGCATATGATTAGTTTTGCTTAGCTTGCAATCACCAAAATGATATAATGTTAATTTTGATTAATGACTTATGGAAATAATGGTTAAGATGATGGGTCTGACCAACATGGAAAGAAGAGGGCTAGAGCATTGGACCTGTTTGGGTGCTCTAGTCTGCCCTACATATGGACATCTGAATATTAAAGCGGACACCCAGAACTTACAGTACAACCATGAGGACTACGTGGCTCTAGTCTTAGACAAGTAGCTTGACCTATTCTTAGTTTGTAAGCAGCTTACCAAAAGGGCAAGAGGGGGGTGCCACGATGGGCATGGTCCTTATCCTGCCGAAGTGTGTGCTGGGCTGCGTGTCAAAGGTGTGCCACTTCGGAGGAGACTCTTCCATGATACGTGGTCGACCGAAACCTTAGCGGTTGCTACTTATTAGAATGGCTAGTGAAAAGCTTCACAGTGAACTCTGCCGACCTTTCTTGGAAGTGGGTCAAGAGACTAGCTACCTCGGGCGAAAGGTAAATCATGACTCATGGTGAAAGTGTACAACCTCTATAGAGTGTAAAACTGATATATCAGCCGTGCTCATGGTCACGAGTAGCCTGAATACTTTTTGAGACAGTGGTTCTATATGGATGGGATGGATGATGATTAAGCTTGATGATGAACAATCCTGAAGATGATGATAATTAATTATATTCATATGGGAGCCTTAAGTATAACCTATAAACATAGGTTCAATAAATAAAATACGACCAACTAAAAGTGCTTACTGCAGTTCAACCGTGTCTAGCCTTTTGAGCCCTGCTGAGCATGGTGAGCTGAGCATAGTGAGCTGATGCTTGTTGTTGTCACCAATAAAAATCCTGGATGGGTATCAGATGGAGGTTCAAATAAGGAGTTTCACGTGGAGTTCCATGAGTACTAGGTGAGTACTCCCCCAGTCAACCGTCTCTGTGGAGTATGGCGACCCGAAGACGGATAGTTTTCGTTGTACTCTGGTATATGTATAAGTTGATGTAAATATGTTTCGCTATATAATAAAGCATTGTTTCTGATATTTACCACTTTTGTTGCTAAATGTGTCTTGTGGATATCATGGGCACACATATAGTTAGCGCTTGGTATTCTTTGGAAAACCAGGTGCTACACTCCCCTATCCCGACCTCAAAGCCCTACACCATTTGGCATTTGCATCTGCTCGAGTTGCGATTGGATACAACTACTAGAGATTTGGTCTTCTATGATGATTTTTCCCATGATTATTCCATAATGGTCAGAGTCATAGAACTCCGTGGAAATTCGCACTTCCATGACGAGAAAGTGTCATGGGAACCATCATGGAACACACCTTGGTTTTGTCATAGAATTCATTCTCTTACTATCCATTCCTTGTCTGTGATGATTTGGTTCGAACAGTGATGAAGGACTTCATCACTGGCCTTGATAATCTTCTCTGATGAATATTGACGAATTGTAACCATCTATACTTCATCATAGATCCCCGCACCGACTGTTGTCCATACGCCTTTTGTCTGTGGGAGCCTCCGTCGTTTGCTTGCGAAGGCCACCTTTGCTCGTACCTCTATCCGTCGTTAGCCTGTGGGAGCTGCTATCAACCCTTCTCCACCTGACGTGTTGATTGTCCGTCATATAGGACCCACTGTTACTCATCCGTACTGAATGATCGTCCGATATGTGAGTTTTGCATGTCAGTTACACGGGACGCCCGCCACGTGGGACCGACCTTCTCAAACTGACCTTTGGGACCTGCATGTCAATTGTATGGGATCCGCCAATCACCCATTCGACATATGGAGTGGGATTTGTCCTGCGTGTCAGCTATATAGGACCTGCCATGTGGGACCCTTCTCCCCTGTGGGACCACATTCTTCTCAATCCGATGTGTGGGTCGTGCTTGTCAGTTACATGGGACCCTACTCCCTATCTGTCGTGTTCATGTTGGACCACCATTCTCGAATCGATCTGTGGAACCTATGTGTTAGTTTCTTGGAACCGGACGAGTGATGCCACCGAAGTTTAATTTCCAAAAAAGGCAGGGTTCATGGAGATTCAAAGCAAGGACCTAGCACAACGAACAGAAGGCCTTTACCATTACACTAGACCCTTCATGTGTTGACACCTCCTTGGAGTTTCTATATAACTATTACTTTCTATGTGGATGGCGGGTCCCATATTGCTGACACGCATTGCACTAGAGCTTCATGTGTTACTACATCTCTTCGGATAAAAGTGAAAATATCTGCCTGTTGGACTTGCGGCGGTGGAGGCAGCAACGGAGGATCCCCAGTGTGCTGTTGTGGCTCAGGCGTCCATTTAGAGGTATAGGCGGGCCTTTCCCGGTGGAGCATAGTGGGACTTTCCTGGTGGAGCACGTTGGTTGTGTGCCGTCGCAGAGACGACATATCCGATATGTATGTCTTCTTTCTTCCTTTTTACTATTCCTTTCTTCATTTGGGGATTGACGGATTGTCTCAACATGGGTCTTCTATGGGACTAGAGGATTTTGCTTGGATTGAACACCTCTGATGCATACTGCCATATCCCTTTATTTTATATAGATGCGGGAGGGGTGCGTGTTCTCGACTTCTCGTAGTCCCTATAGCTCATGGCTGTTGGATAGACTTGATTTAGCCGAATTTGTAATCGTTTCAACTACATTAATTGTTATTCTAGTTTGAGTGGTATATATCTATGTGCTGTTACTCTAAATTTTGATGAGTTCGTACCATGGAAATTGTTAATGGTTGTTAAAATTTTATTTTGGTATGAGTTGTGGACTTCAATGATGGATATTTATTGGATTATTTTTCTACTTCAGTGATCTCCTTACTTGCCAAGGGCTATTGCACACTAACGAAATGTAGGAGGCCCCCAACAAGAGAACGGACGCAGCGGCAAGCCTCTCAAATGATCTCAGTCTCGAGATCCTCTGCCCTCTCCTTGTTGTGCCCTCTCCTTGTTATGTTGTAAACTGGTTTCTCATGACTGAGAACGTCTTATAATGGAGTCCAACATCAAAGGCTGGCGCGCTCTATTGTGACTGGTTTTTTCTACGATGATGAATTCCCGAAGCGACACTTCACCTGCTTCACCGATCTATACACCTACTTCAAATTCTTGCCCTTCAACAACAAGTATGCATCTGTCTCAGATTCTACTGTGTTGGTTCTCGTTGTGGACACCGCTATGTTGTGTGCAATCCGATCACCAGGAATCATATTCTACTGCCGCTTCACATCCACCCACCCCCGTTTGGTTCTCTAGCCGGGGCTCAATTGTGTTTGGATCCGACAGCCTCCTCGCACTTCCATGTGATTGAATATCTAGAGGTTGAAGACTATACTTGTGCAGATGTGCAGATATACTCATCTGCAACTCCTCATACATGGATCTATATAGTTGTGCCTAACAAATTTGACTGTTTGTGACATGAAATGAGCCAATTCCACATAATTTGGATGTCTTATGCATGATAGCAAAAATATCCAACCTGTGTCTATAAAATTCGTGTGTACACCCATAAGCCTCCGGCTTCCATCGGTACTTACAAGTGTAAGACTCTGTTCTCACATTCATTATTGTTGGTAGGTAGGAGAATAGAGGCTTCACATAACCAATCAAATCAAATTCTGTAGGCCTGCAATGCAAGAGTACACTGAGAATGGTAAGGTACGAGGGAGAGGGGATGTCTTATTAACTCATCACTCGTACAGTTTCTTGTTGGGAATGTGCTGAATCTTTAGCCAATTCCTGTGCCCCATCTCCTTACAGGACGTCCTGAGCTTGCCGACGTCGACCAAAGTGATCTCCTGAAGAGAAGGAGGCAGCGTGGGAAGGAGCTCGATATTCCTGCAGCTCCGGATGACCAGTTTCTGGAGCGACCTCAGGCCTTTCTCCATGTTATCAGGCAAGGAGTCCCAGCAGCAAGAAACAATGCGGAGCAAACGGAGGTGGACGAAGAACTCACTCGCTTCAGGAATGGACACCAATCGTCTGCACTCGCAGAGCTCAAGCTTGTCAAGGCGCTTCGGGGCGTCAGGATGCTCACGGTTTAGCATCCAGCTAGGATACATTGAACCACAGTACCACCAGATGCAGAGCTGCACAAGATGCTCCGGCGGGCAAAGGCCCTCAAGCACATCTGCCTCGACGTCTGGACTATGGTCGCCGTGTATTTTGTCGTCGAAGTCCAGCACCAGTACGTTGAGCCGTTTCTTGCGGGGTAGCAGGGCTTCAAGGGCTTCCTCTTTGCCTCTGACAGTTCCAAGACCTGATATTCTCAGGGTGCCTCCAAGACTGTCAAGGTATTTCAGCTGCTTTAGCTCGTAGCCGGGTTCTTTCTTCCCTACTCTGAAGTGTGGCATTGTTTGCAGTTGTGTCAGCCTGCCAATGTTGGGAAGGTTCAAGCTTGGATTGCAGTGCCGCAGATGGATGAGATCAGCCACATCTTCAGCACAGGATAGTCTGAGGTCAGGATCAGCATCCAGGATCTGCATGTGGTAAAGCTTGCTGAATGTGCTTGGGATAATCAGGTTCAGATAATTGGTGGAACGAAACCGAAAATAACGTAGATGCTTCAACTGATCAATACATGATGGGACCGAGAACGATAGCTTATTGTGGTGTCCTCTAACTCTGATGATCAGGACACGCAATTTCCTCAGTCTCATGAGCATACTCTCAAAAATAACTTGGTTACTCAAGTCATTATACCCAGTTTGTTTAAAAGGTGGTGGTGCTGCCAGTATCTTAGACGTGCTCTCTCCCAACTCCTCAAAGATCAGGGTGCGAAGATTTGCCAAGTCCAGAATCTTCTCTATGGTCCCTGCTTTGTCGTAGGTCTCAACGAATAGGTGGCGGACCTCTGCCGGGATATCTTTTGGCAAGCCATTATTCACATCAATTCTGAAGAAGTCACTTCCGGCAACCCTTTCCAACAACTCATGCAGGAGATCATGAATTGTGAATTGCTCAGTACCAATAACTGTTCTGTGCATTTGCAGGAACGAAAATGTCAGCAACTCGTCTAAGTATCGGTTGCCTAATGTTTCCATGTCCTCCGTTGCACCACTGGTCTTTACAAAACCTTGTGTTATCCACAGGTGAACCAACATGTCCCGTTTCAAAATGTATCCTCTTGGAAACGTGCTGCAGTATTCAAAGCATCGCCTAATGTCTGAGCCGAGCTGCTGGTAGCTCCACCACAGCGCTCCCATGGTCTCATTCAGAACATCAAGGTTTGCTGTTCTTTCCCAGAAATCCAAGCTTTTGTTCCTTTGAAGCCTTTTTCCTACCGTTACCGCTGCGATAGGTGATCTGTGGAGCTTTTTCACTATCCTTCTCCCAAATCTTTCATACTCAACATCATCATCAACTGAGCCTGCTTGTATAGCATGATGCATGAACAATGAGAAGTAATGGTCGTCTCCCAAATCTGGTATTGAAATTTGCTCCTGAGCACCTAAGGCTGCAGCTGCATCTTTTGTTTGAGCTGTCACTAGGATTCTGCTTCCATGCTGACCAACATTGACGGTGTCAAGAAAAATCTGCCACTCCTTGTGGTTCTCATAATGGACCCATAGATCATCCAACACCAACAAGAAGCATCTGCCTTTCAATTTTCCCTTCAACTCCTTGCATAAACTTTTAAGACCTTTGGTATGGGCCGGCCGACTTTGCGAAATCTGTTCCAGCATATCACGAAATATATCATCCAGTCTGAATGTCCTCGACACATGAATGAACATGATCAGATTGAAATGGTTTCCTTCGGCCTCTTCATAGTCACAGACGTATTGCGCTAGGGTACTCTTCCCAGACCCTGCAATGCCATATATGCCGACCACAGAATAACATTTACATGTACTTGAGCTTGCTGCTTCAGCATTTCGTCCCTTTCGAAGCAAACGACATATATGCTTAAGCTCCTTCTCTCGACCAAATACATTCCGTTCAATGCTTCTGTACAAGTCGTCAATATCCTTCTGTATGCTGATGCTTTCCTTGTCATTGTTGCTGTTACTATGTTGATTCAACAGATGCGATTTCTTTGAGCAATTGGCAATATATTCTATGTCATCTATTTTTTCTCTCAAGCTCTTTTTATCAATAGTTAGCAGGAAAGAATCTACTGCGCTGCCATCCTTCTGCAAGAAGAAATTATCAAATGATTAGAGCCATGTTTGTAACGTTTCAGGAGGGAAAGGTCTAACACAAATACTGTTAGTATATTCTATAATGTGTGTAGTCGAACATTATTTGAATATGGCAACTATTGTACACACTTTAAAACCAAATCGCATGAATGTAATCAACTAGAATTAAAAGAACTCAGGAAGGAAGAAACTATTGGTGTTGACAAATAAAATTGTTTAAATATGGTAGATCTATTGCTAAGCTTCCAGGCCAGTTTGTATCTAATATAATTGTTATATTTTCTGTTTGTATTTAATATAATTGTTATATTTTCTTAGATGGCAAGGAACCGCTTTTCTAGAGACTAGAAAACATCACCTTGTGTCGAGCATGATCAGTATATCTCTCACAACCTTCAGAGTATACCGCTGAGTAGTTACTATATTTTTAGTTTTTTTTCTAAGAATTATATAGTACAACGCAGACGCCCATAACACACTCACCACTATGAACACACATACGTAAACCTTACCTCTATACGAGAACATCCGAAGGATTAAACCGACAAATCTGGAGATTCCCAAAGTTACCATTGACGCCTCGTTATCGACGGGGACGTCGCTTACCACTTAACGCACATGTCGGTAAATCTTGAGAAAACCAGAAAAAGTGCGAGCATCAAAATCTGAACCCTGGTGGCTAGGACAGTCCTACCATTGGACCATATTCCCATTGGCATATATTTTTTTAGTTACTATATGTCTCGTCTATTGGGCTCTCTAAGTCTTTTGTGTTGGGCCTGTAAGCTGGCATGTGGCTGCATGTGTATCTGGGCCGAAGCCCATGTATCGAATTAGTTAAACTCGTTGTGAGAGTGGCTGGGTGGACAATGAGAAATAACAAACAATTTGAACCTATCATTTCCTCACTCATGTTCTCTGCTGGAGATGGCGTCACCGCCTCCTCCGCCATGCATGCGTGTTGGCAAACACTCCTCTCCGGCTAGGATCATCACATCTAGTATCAAAGGCGTTATGCTCCTTCTCTCTCGCCATTGGATCTGTAAAATCCCATAGAGTAACCAACAGATCGGAGAGATCGACGCAATTCAATCGCATTGCTTGATTCAGGCAAAAGCTCTCGGGTGTACTTAAGTTGTAGAGATTAACAGGGTTTACATTGTTGTAGTTGATAGCCCTTCTATTTAATGAATTTTAGGCGCTCAAATATCTATTTTAAAAGTGTAAGTACAATCAAGCCCTAATGTGGGTTCTGGCATTAATGACCACTAAATTAGAGGACTAATGAGAATGGTTGAGATAACCAGCAAGGAATTGTAATTAGAAGGATGTTGTACAGGTTGGAGGGTCCCCAATTACAAATGATGGCTTTGGTGAACTCAAAGGAGGTTTCATTTATGTTTTGAATTTAACTTTTGGAAAAGCCGTATTATCAAGAGGGACTCTAAGATACTTGTCAAAAGTGCAACCAAGTGCTCATATTCTCATCAGAACATCTCATAACACCACCAAAACAGCCATGCTTTCACTTTCCAATTCCTGCTGTTTTGGGCAGTACATCAGTGCCGCACTATAATGCGGCAATGCCGCACCTTGAAGTGATCGTTGGGCCCATGGGGTATTTATACCCTGTTCGCCGGCCCCAATGGGTCTTCTTCTTTCTCTGCTTGAAACTAACTGTTACCATACCCTGCTGCTCTGCTCTCTCTCCCTCCATTGTTGCTCCTCAAGCTCCCAAGTCAATCCTTGATTCCCACCAACAAAACTTGAGAGAGAAAAGGCAACAAACTTCGATTGGATAGAAGATGTACTGCTTCCCACTGTCAAAAGAGCACTTGGTTCGATTTTAGCTGGCATCCTAGGGTTTGTTACACTTGGAGCTTTGATCCAACCTGGCTAGGTGTCACCTTAGAGCTTGCCAACTTGTGTGGCAGAGGAGGTTTGTAACCTCCATTTGCAGCTAAGAAATCACCCTCTCACTTTAGGAGTTCACTTTCTTTATTTGAGAACGAGGCAAAAGCAAGCATTTGTGGCAAGCTTAACCCTTTTGTGGCTTTCTCAACAATGTGGACTTAGGAAAGCCTTGGTGGTGAGCTAAACCACAGGATAAATCCTTGTGCCACTGTATATTGATTTACTTTCATTGCATATTATTTTGTTGTTGTAGAAATATTAGGGTTTGTGGTCGATCGACTTTGTTAGGCCTGCTGCTTTCAGTTTAGCTCTTGATCTATGATATATACCTATGCTGTAAGCTCTGAGATTGATTGGTTTCATTTCTTGCTGGTCAGTTTTTGAATTGCATATAACTTTCTCTACTATGTGCGGTAGTGCTGCTCTGATGTGAGATCGGATCAAGTTGATTTTTTACAGGCCTATCCCCCCTTCTAGGCCTTCCTGACCTTCTAGGTGATCCTACAAAAAGTTAGGAGATTTTTAATTTCAATTTTTTGATTTTTTTTCTAGTGACCTTGGATGTTGATTCACTCTATAGAGAAGTTGTACTTCTTAGTAAGCGTTGGTATTTCGAATCTAGGGTAACAGTGATTCTACGTGGAGCGTGTTTAGGAAAACAAATGGTAGAGCTAAGGCGGGCAGAAGAGGATTGTTCTGGTTTGGGCAAAATATCCCTACGTCCAGTCGCGGGATGGTGTGCTGCCCGCTCTTGAGTGCATTGAGTTTGTAGTAGGGGTTTATAAGAGATGATTGAGAGATGGCCTCTAAGGAAGGCCCAAGTCTCT
>DXKC01034871.1:4889-21937 GCA_031170775.1 Cymbopogon citratus
ATAATCATCAACAAAAATATCATCACCCCACAACATCAGGGGAACAAAAATGAATCAGGCCACCAACAGGCCACAAGCATTGTTTTCAAGCATCACCATCTGGTGCAGGACTAGCAAACATATCGGCTACTTCATCAGCCAAAGTCGCAGTATCATTCTGGGCTTTCTCCAACTGCTCAAACAATTCAGGCTCGATGTTCTGATCAAGGACTCTCCAGAGGAGCAGACGGAGCAAAGTAATGAGCATACCCAAGAAGAATACCGGCGCACTCACGAAAAGAATCACGAAGATATTGATGGAAGTGTCGAGGTACTAGAGGCAAGAACTGCTGAATCATCAAGACATCATCCACTGGAAGACGAATCGAAGACAGCATGTGAACAAAGCCATCATAGAGAACTTGAAATAGACTCTTAGAGGCTTCCAGTTCAGTCTCCAAGGCAGAATTCTTTGCTTCAAAGTCAGCAGCAGACTTCAGAGCCTGTAGAAAAGAACAAGGATCAACATCAGAACAACTCAAGATTGGAAAAGCAAAATAATCTAAGAATCATCAAGACTGCAGAACTCAAAACAACTCTTACCGATTCAACATTCTCCTCAGCTACCCTTAGAGATGCCTTTGAAGCATCTAGAGTTTTCATCAAATCATTCCGAGCAACAGTCAACTCTAAATAGGAAAGGAAAAAAGCAGTCAGAAAGACTACATCAGGAAAAAGATGAAACAAAAGGAGAAAAGAATTAGTACCCACCTCGGACATCCTTCTTCAGCTCAGTAATGTCAGATTCAGCTCTCGCCTTATAATCTTCAGCCTGATAGTCATGATCAACATAGATCGTAAGCTGATTCTGCAAGGAATTCTCAGAATCCAAGAGTTGTCAGCGCTTCGCCTTTACCTATTCAAGCTCATCCTTCACCTTCTTCAACACAGCAGAGATACGAGCAGCAGCTTGAAATTCAGCAGGACCATAAAAGAGATCTTGATCACGAACATATGCCTATAAGAGCCAAAAAGAACTCAGAGAAGAGAAGAAAACAACAACAAAATTGAAAAAGGACCAGAAGCATGCCCTCATCTTCGCATCAAAGGTATTCCAGATATTAAACACCTCAGCAGTCCGGTCAAGCCGACTAAGCTCGAGTTCAGAAGACTGAGCAGAGGAGCTATTATGGACAAACTAAGAAGTAAACTCAGTAGCCTGGGAGAGGGTTTCAAAAGCAGGAAACCTCTCAGCCGAGGCTGAGGCATCAGCAGAGGAAGGAACAGCCGAAGGGGCAGGTTCGGCAATATCGTCACCACGAGGACCAGCATCAATAAGATTTTCAGAAACTACAGGAATTTCTGCAGGCACATCAGCAAATAAAAAGTTAACAAACTCGAGATCAGCCCAATCATCAGGGGCAACTGGAGCAAAGAAACAAATTGCAGGAAAAAGAAATTCAGAAAGTAGAAGCATATAAAGAAAAGAATTCAAAAAAGCGAAAAACAACACGTACCAGGAACGGATGAATCAGCAACAGCAGTAGGGTCAGGTACAGCAGCAAGACCAGCATCAGCAACAGCAGGATCAGGAACAGCAGTAGAAATAGGAGGTTCACCCTCGGAAGGAAGGGCACCACCTGAAGTCCCAACAGGAGGGGCACCACCAGCAGGATTAACAATAGGGCCAACAATAGGGCCAGTAGCAGAGGAACCAGTAGAGCAGCACTAGAAGACGCACCTGCATAAGAAGGTCTACAAAAGAAAAATAGAAATCAAGCACAAGAGCAACAACCAAAAGGGATCAACCATCACCAAAAAAGAACCCATACCTCAAGAGAATTTTCCTCACTACCCGAGGAGCTCTGGGACAGTCTGATAAAGAACACTGCAGGGTACTGCCAGGCAATGCAGCAGTAGCCACCAAGGGCAATGCCAATGGAGGATCAGGACAAGGTGCAGGAACACGACTAAAAAAGAAAAATGAAGTCAAAAAAGCACTCAAAATCACACAAAGTCAAGAAAACAACCCAAACAGAGGGGTACTTACAGCCATGACGGGACAAGAGGCTCTTCATCCTCATCCTCAAGTTCATAAAGAGGCAATGAAGCACCATCTAAAGGATGCACAGGGCAAGCAATACTCATCAAAACAACTCAGCGAAATCAATACAGTCAACATGAAGAACATACCTATCAAGATATTACATGAAGGAAGTGGCTGGGATGAAGCTCTTGCCCAAGTACTTCTACTGGTTGATGGGGGCACCACAGCAGAAGAAGAACGCTTTCTACTATCACTAGAAAACATTTGTAACAACCATGATGGAGGAGTATATTTGACAAAAGAACCCGCAGCATAAGAAAGACTAGATACAAACTGACTGGGCATAGCAGCACGAACAAGGGCAACCACAGGAACGACAGGACCAACTGGAGCAACCTCAAGATGAAATTCACGCCCATATCCTTAAAAGATGAAAAAATAGTCAGCATCTGACAAAAAATAGAAAACAAGAACAAACCAAAAGGCAGAGTGACTTACAGCCAGAGGTGGATTAGCAGCACTATACTCAACAGGAATCAAAGGCACTGAATCTACCGACTTCAGGAAAACCCAAAGCCGGGAGAGCAACTCTTCGTCAGACAACTCGCCAGAAGCCATCCGAGAAGGATCATCAGCACCAATGTATTCAAAACCAAGATTCACCCTTTCCATCAGAGGCTGAATCCAGCGGCGAAGGAAACTAGCAAACAAAACAACACTAGAGACATGATGGTCTCTGACAGTAGCAACTAAATCAAGCAGAGGAGCAATGGCAGCAAGGGCATCATCGGCAAGATCCTCCCTCCTCCGATTGGTATGAGCAGGAGCAGAGGCAAAGTCAGAAACAAACTCATCAGAAGGCTTCGGCAGATAAAACCACTTATCATTCTAGGAAAGAGAATTATGGAAGACAAATGGGAAGAACTCACGACCCTGACGACGCTGAAAGATACAGCAGTCGAAAGGAGGAGGAGGAGCAGAGGAATTGGCGAACTTTAGCCAGAAGAAATAGCGAAAAAGATGAAGAGAAGGGGAATCCCGAGATACGCCTCGCACAAATGCACAAAGGCAGACAAGAAAAGAATGCTATTAGGAGCCAGATGATGGATCCCAATACCGTAGAAGCCAAGAATCTCAAGAAGAAAAGAGGAAGAGGGAAAACAGAGGCCACCATAAAAATAATAAAGAAAAACAACACGATGGGAAGGCAAAGGAGCTGAAACATTGTGACCAACAGGAACAGTAAAACCTGATAAAGATTGGGACTGCAGCAATCCCTAAGCAACCAGAAGATCAACCTCAGCAGGTTGAGTCAAAGAAGGAGCCCAAACCCACTGCATCGCGCGCATGTCAGTGAACTCGGTGTTCTCGATCTGTGCCAAGGCTTGTTCTTGATCAACCTCCTCAGATGTCCTCTTGCTCTTGCTCTTCTTGGCCATCAAGAGGCAATGCAGCAAGAGATCAAGAGGCGGAAGAAGATCTACAAGGAAATCTAAGCAGAGCGGCGGCGGCAGATCAAAGATTGGGAGAAGATTGAGCAGGAACAAGGGTTTTCCCTGGCAAGAAGGATGGAAACGGATGCACCGAGGGAGAACAAGGGGCCGTTAAAACTGAAAAAGGGCAGTAATAAAGGGAAGAGACAGGATTAATAAGGATACAACCGTCATTTTTGGCATGTAAGCAGTTAAGATTCCAAAATATTACCGTTCGCAATTAAAGCAAAGCCTGAGCAACGGTTAAGTCATATGAACAGTGGAGACAGAGAGACAAGACAGGATACTTATCCTTCCACATCATACAAACAACCCTTGGAGGCAAAACAACTCAAGAGATGCGAAATGGACACAAGCAGTCATAACATATCTATTCAGAAAGGACTCAGCATGTTACAACACAGAAGAGACAGGATGAATACAACACAGCTCGTACTCATACAACTCAGAATTACATCAAAACAACTCAGGATTACATCAAGACAACCCGGGATACATGGATACAACTTAGACACTTCTCATTACAACTCAGGGGTATAGAATTACAACTCAAAGAAACATCACGATGAAGAAGCAGTCACTACACATACAAGGAACCTAGTGGAATTCGAGCCGTGGCACTGAAGAGGAGCGCCAACACATTCACAAGGGAAGCGAAAGGACGGCGCAAATCTGGCACCAACACCGAGACCCCACTATGATCTCGGATATATGCAAGGCAGGATTTCCAAGCATGGCAGGCAACAACCCTAGAAAGCAGTAATGCTGCATAACCATGAAGGAAAAGGCAATAGGATGACACTAGAGCTCTCAAAGTGGTCGAAAACAAGCCGGCCAACAGAACAGGAACTACCCACAACACGTGCCGATCCGCACCGGACAGCACCAAAAAGGCACAGCACAGAGCAGAGTTGTGGAGGAAGGCCAGTCAAGACACTGGTATCAACCGCAAGCACACACTGTTCAACCCCATAGAAAAGAACTGTAGGATGAGCGTGGAGAGCTGGAATATCAGACAGTGATTTCCAACTAACTAGCGTCTCAAATCCTACACCATTTGCCCCAATGCACCCTACGAAGTAATGTCACCCAGAGACTAGCCTGTTACTAGTCCCTTTCTCAAAACCTACACCATTCACAAGACAACAATTACAGAAGATTCAAGAAGACGCCCGGGGGCTCGCTAAGACGCTCACCACAACCCAGGAACAAGCCCGGGGGCTCGCTCAGACGCTCGCTACTCTTCAAAAGGACCCTCAAGGGCTCGCTCAAGAGCTCGCCACTACACCAGAATAGCCGAAGCATTTTCTAAAGATTGCAAAGACTAAAGCTAAACAAAGGAGACAAGAGCAAGCTTGGGGGCTCACAAAAGAAGCTTGCCATTATACAAGCAAGTATCAAAAAGAAGGGAGAAGTTGTGAAATCAAAAGCAAAGACCCAACAGCTATTTATAGAAGAAAAAGTGGAGCATGTGAACCAAGTCCACGAAGGAGAAAGAATCCAGAGCATGTGAATCAACTGTACCAATCAATGCCACCCAAAAGACTAGGAAAAGACGACTCAACAGAGAAGTAAAGATGGCGGACTCAGCAGGGGACGATGCAGAAAAAGCAGCAGGCAGAGCCAGAGATTGAATGACAACACAATCATGAGGAGGACAGTGCAAACCAGGAGAGGCGCAACAAGACAGAAAAAGAATATACCAAAGAATATCTGACGCCAGAGACCAGAGGACACCAAGACCCTTACCTGAGTTCTTTCTTCAAAAGAACCCGGCTAAGGCTCGGGGGCTGCAGAGTAACCCACCATGAAAAGGCAAAAATTAAAATTCCAAATCTTAACCCTCTAGCTTTTTTGTACCAAAAATGCAAGAGGCTCGGGGGCTACACTCAATGAGTGTAATTTTTTCACGAAAATTGCACCCACCTTCAGAGGAGGAAGAAAAAATCCAAAAGCACTCAAAAAGACCATCTCAAGGTTTTACTCAGAAGAACCCAAAGACAGTTCCTATCCATGAGTTCTCCGAGCTCAACCATGAAATGCTCAGGGGCTTGTCGATGCGGGACCCCTAGGGTCCTCAACAAGACAGAACCCAGAAGAGTGGACCCGCCTGATGGATCCACAAGGCAGCAGGAACCAGAACACGAAGTGAAGCTACATGCAAGAGTCTCCTGTCCTAGTTAGATGCGAAGCGTAGTTGGTTTCCGCATAGGACCCTATCTTTGTATCCGACTAGGAGCCGAACAACTCTCAACAGCGCCTGGACTATAAAGGTCTGTTGAGAGAACCCCATAGAGCATAACTCGAAGACACGCACAATACGCTAGAGCACACAACGCAACACCATGACTCATTGTAATCGCCAAATCACAGACTTACAGCAATACAACGCAAACAGGCTCACACCTAAGACTAAATGTAAGGCTGTTACTCGACTTCCTCGAGGGCCAGAACCCGTATAAACGTTTATCCTTTTGCATGCACCGCTGAGTTCCACGATTCGCCGAAGCCCGAACAACTGCTGCGGGTACCCCCATGGCAGGCTGCCGGTGGTAAAACATCGACACTGTGTGTTCCCCCTAATCTCCTTTTCTTTTGCTACTTCTTCCGCTCGAAAGTGGACACAAAAACCGCTCC
This sequence comes from Cymbopogon citratus, assembly GCA_031170775.1. Lineage (NCBI taxonomy): Eukaryota > Viridiplantae > Streptophyta > Magnoliopsida > Poales > Poaceae > Cymbopogon > Cymbopogon citratus. The sequence continues at coordinate 11,046 of DXKC01034871.1, forward strand.
TTTTGGTTGTTGTTCAATTTAGCGCCGCTAGGGAGTTACTGGTTTTGCTTTTGCTCTGTTTGATAAGCTTGTTTGGGCAGACAAGTGGTTCTACGTGCCCAAACCAAATCTTTATTTCTCCTTTGATCTTACTCTGATGCTGGTTGAGAACGAGATCTTTAGCAAAAAGTTGACTGTCTCCGAAATCACAGCTTTGGAGCCTCTTTTCACCCGCCTTCGATATGTGAAGGTGAAGGGTCTTACTAGTGCCGGTATAATTGCTGGGTTCTTTTGTCACATGGTGCAACCCCTCATGCAGCGTAAGCATCTTGGTTTCGAGTATACTGGGGTTGATGATTCTTCCCGTATTATCACTAGGGTGGAGCTGAGCGATGACCAAATAATTTCTTGCATGGAGCGAGTTCTTGGGGAGGTTCTTTGCATTCCCCATCATGTCGAGGGATATAGTGCTGACAACTCTCCACCTGAGTGAGTTCTTTTGCTTCGCTTGCCAAGTTCCAAGTGTTGTTTGATTCTTTTTAGGGGTTTGGTCGTGCTTTTGTGATTGAACTTGCTCCTGAAGCGGAGGCTGATCCTGTTGGTGATGAGCCTTCTACCAAACAGTCTGTTGATCACTTCCATGTATTGTTTGATTCCCCTTTTGAAGTTGTGCCTTATCGTCCTCATCCAAAAATTATTGAGATGATTTTTGAATCTAGGAGGAAGTCACTTCGCACTACTTCAGTGCCCAAGAGACTCCACTCAGCTTCTTCATCATCGACTTGAGCGACAGGTAATATCCTTATAGGTGAGCTTTGTTTTTCAAGTTCTTTTTCCTTGTTCTGATTTGTGTTTAATAGGTTCCTCCCTTTGTGCAGACGGTGTCACCTTCAATCTTGAAGAACCTAAGGAAGAGGTGGAAACGCCTCTTACTTGGAGATAGTGAGTGTTTGGTTTTTTCTTTTCCTTTGAGATCTCTTTGGTCTTTGACTGTTTCTAATCTTCTTATTCCTTCTTTTCTTTGAAGCCGTGTGGAGGGCTCTTGTACTACTCCTGCCGTCTCTTCTTCTGTTGCTGCTGCTGTTATGCCTTCTCCCTCACTGGGGTTGGTGCCTTCCTCCTTGTCAGTTCCTGCTTTCACAAGGAGGGAAGTTGGTTCTTTGAGGCGTCCTCGATACCTTTCTTTTTCTTCAATTTGCATCTTGTTACTTCTTTCGATGTATTCTCATGATTCTTTGTTTTTCCAGGTCTGCTTTTACCGGCTCTTCTAGCAGACCGGGCTCTTCTAGTGAGCGAGGGGTTCTTTGGTCCCCTGCTCATGATATTCATATCGCTGGTTCTTCTGCTGGTAAGCTTGTAACCTTCTCTTGTCTTTTCTAGCTTTTCCTGAGGTTGGCTTTTCTTTGCTTCATCTCAGTTTTCTATTGTAGGTCCTCTTCCACGGGTTGGAATCACTACTATTTCTCCGACTGTGACTGTTACCACCGAGCCTTCTGTGGCTCAGGTTGAGTCTTTGGTTAGAGTTGCTTCTGTGGTGGCGCCTCCTAGTGAGACTCCTTCTTCTTCAGCTTTTGGTGTGGTCACAGCTGATGATGGCTCTTTGAGAGTTCCTTCTCCACCTCGGGCTCATGTTGATTCGGTGTTCGAGGAGTTTAGCTGTTCTCACCACTTGAGGGCGGTGAAAGATTGCTTCGACATACTTACCACCAGATTGGGTGGTATGATAAATGTGAGTTATCTTTCATCTTCTTTTCCTGATGTTCCTTTGGCTGTTACTCTTCTATGCTTGATCTGTTTTCTTTTCAGTCTCTTGTTCGAGATTAGGATCTTCTTTTCAGTCCTGCTGAATCTACTGCTATGGCGGCTAGTGTTGCTATAGCTGAGCGAGCTCAAAAAGAATTCGCTCAGGTGCAGCAAACATTGCTGCATGAGCAGGAATTGCGCCAGGCTGCTGAGAGTTCTAGTGCACAGCTTGTCGAGGAGGCGCATCGTCGAGAAGAGGCGTTGAAGGCCACCAATGAAGAACTCGAGCGTTTGAGGGCTCAAGCTACTGGTACTTGACTTCTTTCAGCTTCTCTGTGCTTTCTTAATTTTGTCTTGTTTTGTTGAGTCTTCTGTCTTACTGTCTTCTGCTTTGTATGTGTTAGAATTTGACCGTGAACGTCGCCAATGGCATGATGCATCTGAGGAGATGAAATCCTCTTTGAAGTGTTCTGCTAATGAAGCTGAGGCGGTAAGGATCTTGCACTCTTGTTGTGAACATGCTGATCAGAAGCTTGCTTGGGCTCGTGTCTTGAGGCGAGATTCTAACCGAGATGTTTTTCAGGCTATCAAGTTGTCTCAGGACTTGCAGGGTCAGCTGCAAGCAGCCAACTCCAGACTAGAGTCAGTTTGGGGTGCTATGACCCATATCTTGTTGTTTATAGGCCAGCCTAGAGATGAGAATCTTGATTGGTTCTCTTATTCTCCGCTCATCCCTTCTCGGTTCTCATCTTTCTTGAGGGGTACTCTTCGGCGATGTGTGAGCAACCTCCTTGGTCATGTTTGGCTTCTTGCTCCTGGGACTCAGCTGGAGATAACTGCTGATCCAAACCCTTCTGTTGAATATCTGGCCATGGTGTTTGCCCAAGAGGCTGATATTGTATCTCTGGTTGATCGCATAGTAGCTAGGATAGATGTTGGTGATGATCATGTTGATCCTACGCCCTGAGCGCTTCTTTGTAATAGACATGGTGATGCTTGTAATTGCTGACACTTTTTGTCTTGTTGCGAGCTTCGTCTCATCTTTATTCGAAGTGTATACTTTTGAACCGCCTTCTTTCTTTGTTAATAACTCAAGTGAGACTGGTGATGCGTAAGGGGTCGATATTCCAACCTGACCAATGGTCATGGGTTTTTGGTTTGACATGTTGGGATTTTTTGTCCAGCCTTTTCCGTGATCCTAAATTGGTTGCAATAACCTTGATTTAGATCAGGAGATTAACCCTCTGAGACCGAGACACGTAGCCATCCTGATTTTTTACCAAAAGTTATTCTCTGAATAGGGCCCTCGTGTTGCTTCCCTATTTGGAACCAATCGCTCTGGGGGTGCCAGCCAGGCGATAAGAAGTCGCTGACTTAGACTGATCATCTTGATTCTTGGTCTAAGCCTGACAGGGAACCCGTTTCATGTCCTCAACCCGGCCAGTGGCCTAAGATTTTTTGGAACCATGCGCCATGTTCTATTGCCTCAGCCTAGCCCCTGTGCCATGGGTCCTTTTGGGACGATGAGAGTTCTTTTGATTTTACATGTCCTCAACCCGGCTCGTGGCCATGGGTTTTTTAGATCATGCGCCACGTTCTATGCCCTCGACCCAGCCCCTGTGTCGTGGGTCCTTTTGGAACAGCGATTGTTCTTCTTGATTTTACATGTCCTCAACCCGGCTCGTGGCCATGGGTTTTTTGGAGCATGCGCCACGTTCTATGCCCTCAACCCAGCCCCTATGCCATGGGTCCTTTTGGGATGGCGATTGTTCTTCTTGATTTTACATATCCTCAACCCGGCTCATGGCCATGGATTTTTTTGGAGCATGCACCGCGTTCTATGCCCTCAACCCAGCCCCTGTGCCGTGGGTCCTTTTAGGACGGCGATTGTTCTTCGTGATTTTACATGTCCTCAACTCGGCTCATGGCCATGGGTTTTTTAGAGCATGCACCGCGTTCTATGCCCTCAACCCAGCCCCTGTGCTGTGGGTCCTTTTGGGACGGCGATTGTTCTTCTTGATTTTACATGTCCTCAACCCAGCTCGTGTCCATGGGTTTTTTGGAGCATGCGCCACGTTCTATGCCCTTAACCCAGCCCCTATGCCATGGGTCCTTTTCGGACGGCGATTGTTCATCGTGAGTTCTTCCTTGAGCTCAAAAGGGGTCATCTTTGTTGCTTCTGAGTCATTACAAGCATCCCTTGACTAGTTGTAAAATCTCGAGTTGGCTAATGTGCTAAGTATTATTCAATGGAATGTCGTCTCCTGTTGTCAACTCATACGTGCCAGGCCCTGTTGCTCTTTTGACTTTGAATGGCCCTTCCCACGGACTGAGTAACTTGTGTCTTCCATCTTTTTTCTGGATAAGTTTGAGGACAGAATCTCTAGCTTTGAGTGTTTGAGGTTGTGTACTCTTGTCGTAGTGTCTTCTTAGGCCCTATTGATATCTGGCATTTTGAAGAACTGCACAATCTCTGACTTCTTCGAGCGAGTCGATTTCTAATCTCCTTGTTTCTTCTGCTTCTCCTTCATTGTATTGTTCGATCTTCAGTTATTCCCATAGTAGGTCTGCTGGGAGAACTGCTTCTGATCCGTATACCAGGAAGAAAGGGGAGTATTCTATTGCCCTGCTGATCTCGGTTCTTAATCCCTAGACGACTTTTGGGAGTTCATCAATCCATTTTCTGTCGTAGTCTTTTAGATCTTCATATAGTCTTGGTTTGAGTCCTTGCAGGATCAACCCGTTTGCTCTCTCAACTTGTCTATTTGCTTGGGGGTGTGCTACTGATGCGGATTCGATCTCCATGCCATAATCTCTGGCCCACATTGTATACTCTTTCGCTGTGAAAGGTGATCCTAGGTCTGTGATGATTCTGTTAGGCATGCTGAACCTATGCATTATGCTTTGTATGAACTCGACGGCTTTCTCCGAGCTGTATTTGACCAAAGGCTTGTATTCAATCCATTTAGTGAACTTGTCTATTGCTACGAAGATGTACTCAAATCCTCTTTTTGATTTCTTGAGTGGCCCGACTTGATCTAATCCCCAGCATGAAAATGGCCATGATGGTGGGATGCATATTAAGTTATGCGCTAGGACATGTTGTCTTCCAAACATTTGACACTTTTTGCATCTCCTGACGAAGTATTCTGCGTCTTTCATTGCTGTGGGCCAGTAGTACCCCATCCAGAATGCTTTGCCAACTAGTGTTCTTGATGCCACATGGTTATCACAACAATCCACATGAATTTCATCGAGTTATACTCCTGATGAAGCTGCTCTTCTGTATAGCTTGTCTCCAACCAGGACATAGTTCTTGCTTTTTCGTATGAGCTTGATCTTTTTTGTTTTATCTTCTGGCAGCGTCTTGTCTTTTATGCAATCAATAAACTATTGCATCCAGTCTTCATATACGACCATAATTTGTCTTGGTATTTGTTGTTGATCGATCTCCATTGGATCGTTATTGGCTTTTGTTGTCTTTGTTTCGTCTGCTTGCTTGATTGATGGCTCCTCGAGTTCTTATACGAATATCTCTGGTGGTACCTTCACTCTGTCAGACCCAAGCTTTGCCAAGGTGTCAGCCGCTACATTTGAATCTCTTAGAACATGGTGGATTTCTAATCCTTGAAAGTTCTTTTCTAGCTTTCTCACTTCTGCACAATACGCCAATGTGGTCTTTCATGCAGTCCCACTCCTTGTTGACTTGGTTGATCACAACCACTGAATCTCCATAAACTAGTAGCCTTTTGATTGCTAGAGAGTGTGCTACATTCAATCCATGTATCAGGGCTTCATACTCAGCTTCATTGTTTGTTGCTTGCCATAGAATCTGTAAGAAGTATTTAAGCTGTTTTCCTTCTGGTGATATCAATAGTATGCCAGCTCCAGCACCTCCTAGCTTGAGGGATCCATCAAAATACATCCTCCAATGATCTATGATCGGATCCATCAAAATACATCCTCCAATGATCAAAAAGTCAGAGTTGTTTCCATCCATTTTGCTAGGAAGTCGCTCAACGCTTGAGACTTGATTGCTGTCTTTGATTGGAAATGGATTTCAAAGGTTCCGAGTTCTTCTCCCTACTTGGATATTCTTCCAGTTGCATCTTGGTTTCTTATGACGTCTGCTAGAGGGAAGTCTGTTAACACTGTGACTTTGTGCTCTTGAAAATAATGCCTCAGTTTTCTTGATGTTATGAGTATGGCATAGAGTAGCTTTTGTATCTATGGGTATCTGACTTTTTACTCTATCAAAACTTCACTGATGTAGTATACCGGGTGTTGCACCTTGTATGCATGTCTGGGTTCTTCTCTTTCCACTACTATTGATGTGCTTACCACGTTTTTGGTGGCTGATATGTAAAGTAACAAGTCTTCTTTCTTGTTTGGAGGGACCAGGATTGGTGTTGATGTCAGATATTCTTTCAATTTCTAGAATGCTCCATCGGCCTCTATAGTCCACTCAAATTTTTCTGTCTTTTTTAGTAATTTGAAGAAAGGAATTCCTTTTTCTCCTAGCCTTGATATGAATCTGTTGAGTGCTGCCATGCACCCTGTTAGCTTCTGAACATCTTTTACCTTTTTTGGTAGCTCCATATTCATGATTGCTTGGACTTGTTTGGTACTAGCTTTGATTCCTCGGTTGCTGACCAAGAACCCGAGTAATTGTCCTACTAATACCCCAAAAACACATTTGTTTGGATTGAGCTTCCATCTCCACTTTTTGAGGTTTGTGAAGGTCTCCTATAGATCTTTTATCAACTCATCGTCTTCATTTGTTTTGACGACTATGTCGTCTATGTAAGCTTCAGCGTTCCTCCTAATTTGGTCTCCTAGTGTTGTTTGAATTGCTCTTTGATATATAGCTCCTGCGTTCTTCAGGCCGAGCAGCATTGATATATAGCAGTAAGCTCCGAAAGGTGTGACGAAGGATGTCTTGCTTTGGTCTTCTTCTCTGAGGGATATCTGGTGGTACCCAGAGTAACAATCCAAGAACGACAATAGAGCTGCTCCGGCTATTGAATCTATCACTTGATCTATCCTTGGTGGGACATAAGGATCTTTGGTGTAGTGTCGGTTGAGGTCGGAGTAATCAATGCAAATGCAGTATTCTGTCGTGTTCTTTTTCTCCACGAGTACTGGATTTGCTAGCCAATCTGGGTTGATTATCTCCCTGATGAATCCTGCTGCTAACAGTTTTGTGAGCTCTTTTTTGATTGCTGCCCTCCTGTCTGGTGCGAATCGTCATAGCTTCTGCTTGATTGGTCTTGATCCTTTGTTAACATCAATGATATGCTCAACCGAATCTCTCGGGACTCCTGGCATGTCTGCTGGCTACTAGGCAAAGATATCTTTATTGTCCCTAAGAAATTCGGTGAGCGCGAGTTCCTATTTAGGATCGAGCTTTGCACTTATGGTTGCAATCTTTTCCGGGTCTCTAGTTCCTTGGTTTATCTTCTTGGTCTTGACATCTATGGGAGCTGTGAAACTCTTGTTCGTCTTCTTTGTGGGGATTTCTGTTTTGCGTGGTTCATGGTTGATGCCATTGTTGCGATTTCTCTTCTGCCCTGAATTCTTTTGGCAATCTGAATTGCTTGAACATCGCATTCATAAGCTTTCTGTAAATCTCCTTGTAGTGATAGCACTCCCTTGGTTGTTGGCATCTTGAGCAATAGGTACGGGTAGTGTGGAACTACCACATATCTTGTTAGTGTCGGTCGCCCTAGGATGGCGTGATAGCAAAACTCAAAGTTTGCTACTTCAAATTTGATAAATTCTGTCCTGTACTTCTCTTTTGTTCTAATGGTCACTGGTAACATGATCTGTCCTAGTGGAATTGTTGCTGTTCCGGGTACTATTCTATAGAATGGAGTGCTTGTTGGTGTTATCATCCCTTCATAATCTATATTCATCTTCTTCAAGTCGGCGCAATCTTTAAGCTTGTGTTTTGAGTTTGGGTGCATGTGGCATTGTGCTTCTTCAAAGTCTACAAACTGTCGTTCCTTCATTCTTCTATCTTGTTCTGTCCATTGTTGGTTGAATCTTTTGTTTGCCACCGCAACTGTGTTATCCTATCTCAGTCTCTTATCATAATTCCTGTCATCGTTCCTTCCTCTTCTATTTTGGTTATCTCTTTTGTCGGGGAATCTTCTTTGGGTCTTTTCCTCAGATGAGATAAGTTTCTCAACTGCTTTATTGAAGTCTTCATTGGTTTTCAGGCTCTCATAGTTAAAATCTTTGTATTGCCATCTTGCTGCTATCCCGTTTGTGAATGCTTCAATCACTTCTCTATCTGTGATCTCATGTACTTGTGCTCTCATCTCCACAAATCTCTTGTAGTACTCTCTGAGAGTTTCTCCGTGTTTTTGCGTTACGGCTCCCAGTTATGCTGCTGTTATAGGATGTATAATGATTCTTGTGAAGTGATTGCAGAACTCTTTTTGAAGATCGGCCCAATTTCTGATAGATTTGATTGGTAATTTGTCAAACCATTGGAGTGGCATAGCTTCTAACACCATTGGAAAGAATAGTGCCTTGAGATCATCATCTCCTCCTACCAACTCGATAGGCTAAGAGTAAACTCTTAGCCATTGTTTTGGTTCTACCTTCCCGTTGTATTTTGAATGATTTGCTGGCTTGAATTTGTGGGGAAGCTTCAAGTCTTGTAGTCTTCCTACGAAACATGGAAATCTGTCATAGCTATCTCTTTTCTTATATTCAGGTGATGGGGACCTCCTGTAGTAAGATAGTTGTTCTCTGTGCTATGGCCTGTATTCAGATTCACCGTATCCTTCTTCTCTATTCATGATTCTGCTTGGCTCTGGCCTTCTTGGTGGTGGGTACGGGAGGGTTCTTTCTGTTCTTGGTTGTCGCGAGTTGAGAGGCTCTACCCTTCCCCTGATGTTGCTGCTTTCTGTGGGTCTCAACCTCTCGAAGATAGTCCATCTAAGTTGGCTTCCTTGCCTGATGCCGTCTCTTGGCTGCTCATGGTGCTGTACCGCTTCGGCTACTGGGTTCTCGAGTTCTTGGCTTCTTTTGATAGCTTCGTCACATGCTTTCTTCAGATCCTCGAGTTGTTTTGTGATTTCTTCGATCCTATCCTTCGTATTGGCTTCTGCGGCTTCTTTTTCTGCCTTCTTATTGTAGGCCAGCGTGTCCACCTTGTACTTGTTCCAGTCTTGCTTCTTTCACTTTGCTTTATTCTTCCGCCTGATTCAACGCCGGTTTCTTCCTAACCTTGATTGCCTGTGCCCTTCGCTTTCTTCTTCTTCTGTTCTTTCCTCGGGAGAGATCTTAGCTTCCGATTCATCTGATGAGTGTACTTCTGGTGCCTTAGGGGGTTCTGGAAGTTCGATTGCTTCGGCCATGCAAACGGTTCTTCTCTGTAGCTTTCTTTGGCATATAGCGAGTTCTTCTTCTTCTGAGTCTTCAGACGAGAATTCTAGTTCCTTGCCTTCTTGAAAAGGTAGTTCTTCCATCCAGGTCAATGTGGGACCAGGATGATATGCTTTGTAGTATTTGCTGGTAAGACTCTAGTGCTTGATTGGCGTATAACTCTTTACGATCTCTTCAGCTTTTCCTCTCGTCTTGATAATTGTGGACTGGAGTAATTGGCTTCATGAGATTTGACTTGTTTCTTTTTCCATGGATTGGGCACTCATGCTTCTTCCTCATGTACTCCTGCACTATTGAAGTGGTATTCCGTAACCCAAACGAAAACGAACTTGGTATTTTGATGGTGGTCATCATGTTGGAAAAGCGTTCCAACCCCTCCTCTGAGTCGGACTTGTAGTCTTCTTCTGTCTTTTTCCAAGTTGGAGTCGAAGTTGAAAACTTTGCGAATTTTTTGGCGAGTAGAGCTTCTTCCACTCGGTCGATCTTCACGTCTTCTAGTCTTGGATTGCTGATCAGACGGCTCTAGAGCTTACGTTCTTCATCCGCTTCATAGATCCAAGACCCAAAAATGAAGGTTGTTCCTTTGGTGAAACTTATCTAGAAGGTGCGGTCAGCCGAACTCTCGGTGTACAATCCGCCGAAAGCCCCTACCTAGCACGCCAGCTGTCGATGTTTTATCACCGATAGCCTACCACCAAGGTACCCAGGATGGTGTTTTTATTCGAAGGAGCCTGATGGGTTGCGGAACTCGGCGGTTACGGCAACAAACTTGACGAGACGGACGATTTTATATTGGTTCGGGCCATCAACTTTGAGCCGAGTAATAGCCTTTACGTCCAGCCGGCGTTAGCCTGTTGCTTTGTATTGATGAGTATCGTGGTGTCTAGCGTCGTGTGTATCATGTGTAGTTTGTCTTTTTTATAAGGGGTACCCATAGCCACCTTTTATAGGACGAAGGCCTGCCACATGTTCTTAGAGTCCTAGTTGGATCCTAATAGAGAGTCCTAAACTTACAGCTTTGTGCTCTTTCCTATTACAATCCTACTTGAACTCGCACTACGTCGCCTTGCTGTACGTCGGGTCTCGCTGATTCTGCTAGGTGGTGGGGCCATTGGTCGGGCCCACCACCTTACAGTCTTGCTCCTGGGGCACCCGTGGTGTCCCCCGTCGATAGTGTTGGTGTTGTCAATGCACTCATCAAGGGGGAGATTGAGAACACATGGCTTTTTTCCATAGCCATTGTGTAGCATTTTTGTGTGTGATGAGTGATTGTCAACATGGTCCAACACTTGTGGTTGGTCGGTTGATGGGTGGTTCTGCTAATCCCAGGCATAGGGTATATTGTGTCGAAATGGTGTCTCTTGGCTTGTGTTGTGCAGGTGTGGAGTTCGGAGGTGGCAGTGACGATCGGGAGAAGGTCAAGCGGACGTGCCGTGCTGACGGACCGAGTGCGGTGAAGGGCGTACGTGGTGGCTTCGACTAAGGGACCGGACGATCAGGTGCTAGCCGCGATGGCTGACACTTGGGACTTCAACAAGTGTAAGATGACATGGCGGGGGATGCGTGTGCGGCACGCTACTCGCGGCGGTTTGGTGGTTTGGCCTCAAAATCATCGGCGACAGTTTGGTGGTTTTGCCTCAAAACCATCGACGGGGGACGCATGTGCGGCACGCTACTCGTGGAGGCGGGTTTCGCAGGTTTGGGCCTCAAAACCCGGGTCGGTCCCGGCGCGGACGGACGGCACGTGGCGGCATCGGGGAGATTGCGTGGAT
>DXKC01034913.1:0-11110 GCA_031170775.1 Cymbopogon citratus
TCTCACTATATGAAAAAGGTGTCGAATCGCTTTGGTTGTAGCGAGTGCACGCCTACTCTGACTCCTTATGATCCAAGTGTGCCATTGAGAAAGAATCAAAGAATTGCTAGAGATCAATTGAGATATTCTCATATAATTGGCTCACTTATGTACTTAGCTAGTGCAACGAGACCTAACATCTCTTATGCTGTGAGCAAATTGAGCCGGTTTGTGTCAAATCGGGACATGATCATTGGCATGCTATGGAAAGAGTCTTGCGCTATCTAAAAAGGTACTATGAGCTATGGAATTCATTATACTGGGTATCCAAAGGTACTTGAGGGTTATTGTGATGCCAATTGGATATCTGATGGTGATGAGATCTATGCCACAAGTGGATATGTGTTCTGATGGCGCCATTTCCTAGAAGTCTTGCAAGCAGGCAATCTTAACGAGGTCAGTAATGGAAGCAGAACTCACAACATTAGATACTGCCACAGTTGAAGCTGAGTGGCTTCGTGAGCTCCTGATGGATCTACCGGTAGTTGAGAAACCAGTACCGCCTATTTTCATGAACTGTGATAATCAGACAGTGATAACCAAAGTGAACAGCTCAAATGACAACATGAAGTCTACTAGGCATGTGAAAAGGCGGTTAAAGCCTGTCAAAAAATTGAAACTCTAGAGTAATAGCATTGGACTATGTAAATACGTCTAAAAATCTGGCACATCTGTTCACCAAGGGTCTATCATGGAATGTGATAGAAGGTGCATCGAGGGAGTTGGGCTTGAGACCCGTCTGAAGTCATATCCTAGTGGTAACCTGTTCTATGTGATCGGAGATCATCCCGTGAATTAGAACGATGAAACAAGCTAGTGGCTGACTGAGGGGGAAAAACTCCTTATTTAAAGTACAAACTCATTAGAGATGCGTCGTTTCTCCTATGTTGTAGGGCAGGTTGGATAAGTCCTTAATGTGATCCAAGTGGCTTGTTTAATGTAGGGTTTTGTCCTACAGAACATCCTAGAAGGAACACATCTATATGAGTTCGACTGCTAGTCATAGTATATGAGATGTGGGTAATCTCTAGATACTCATGAAAGGCACTGGAAGTATGACTTGTATGCTTCAAAACAAAGGGGATGTTCGTAGCAACCTAGTACCATGATATGAACTTTGGTGAAGCTCATTTTCGCACAAAATTGATAATTTAAGGCATAGTCCATTGTTCAGTAGTGAGTGAGTGGAACCATTGTTCTAGACCGATGTTAAACTTAACAGTCTCCGTTGAAACTCTGGTATATCAAAGAGTTGTGATATTTAAGATTATTTATCCAAACCCTAGAGATTGGTGTGGATTGTTGGATTATTTAATGGGCTTGGCTCAAATTAATAATTTATTAATCCTAATAACTCTGTGACTTAAAATAAAAAATATCGACATGATTATTGACTTGAGTTGACTCAACCTATATGGTTGGATTTTATCTGTCTATATTGACAAGTTGAGAAAAGGATGGAGGCATGCCACACGCGCACGCGCCGCTGCCGCTGGCTGGGCCTGGCCGTGAGCGTGGGCGTGGGCGAGGCGAGGTGAGGCAGGCGCAGGCGGGGGCGAGCATGCATGCGGGGGAAGGGAAAGGTTTTGCCACTTCATCAATTACGGGAGTTACTTCCTTTTTTGCGTTAATGTGGCATGATCTCTGGAGATTCCTTAATCCCTTCGTCTCTCTCCTGGACACCGAGCGTCAGCAACCTCTCGCTTAACCAAGAAGGCAATAAAAAGGCCTCTTCCCCATTAGTCATATCTCTCGGTTCCATTCACAACTCCGCTGTATACAATCTTCCCTGTCCCATGGCTTGCACGCACAAGTCCCTAGGAGAGAAGGAGCCTCCGGAACACATGTCAACAACGAGTTCACGTGCTAGGGTGGAGACCGGCGATCACATTTTTGGGGAGTGTTGTGACGCGGCATGACTACTCACTATTTCCTCTTCTTCCTGGTTTCCTCGGCGCTAGCGGAGGAGATCGAGGGAATCGGCACTGCAAGCTTTCTGCACTGCATCGAGCGGGATGGCTACATCAGCAAGCGCTATGTCGACTAGCGTGATCGGCTTTGATGCCGCTAGGTATGAAATCGTTCGATTTCTTACTATCTTCTTTATTGTTAATGTCATCTACGTTCATGTTCATCCTACATCACACGCGCAACAATATGATGTCACAAATATGTTTATTTTTGCAATTTTCCGGAATAAATTACTCGTTAGATTGTCTAAAATCCTAACATATACAACCATAGTCACACCTGAAACACCTCCAGCATATGAGAACTAGAAAACAACTTTTGGGACAAAAAAATTCTCCACCTGCTACACCCGAACATACTAAAATGCCGCACCAATACAACAAACAATGTCTTCATTCTTGCTTTGCCTTATAATTGACCTAGCTACGTGATCACCAAACAATCCACTTGTAAAAGTCACACGCTAAAGTAAATTCCATCCAGATCATGGCCGTCGTGAGATCTTCCACAAAATCTTCTTTTCACTGCAGAAATGGTTCATTTAATTCAAGGAGAGGATGCGAGATATATGGACGAAATAATTAATACTATGAAGACCTGGCTGGTGTGAGTTTAGATTTGCGCTTTTTGGCATGCTGTAAACTGAACATAAAGCTGGCATTCCCAGCAGGTGTGTGGTGTATATTCTCCCTGTTCGATTTTTCTATAAATCTTGTGACTTGACTCTTGGGTTTTTTTGTTAAGAAAACAATTGCTTTTTTTCCATTACAAAGATTTGTGAATTCTGAAATATGAATTTGTACGCCCCTACAAATTATTGATTTGGGTGTCCTTACAAATTGATGATACGCATAACATTAGACTAGCAATTATTACCACAACATCCTTCCTGGCCTCTCTGAGTCACTAGAGTAGGCGGGAATAGTGACAAAGGCACAGTTTTTTTTGATAATGTGCACATGGATAAGGAAGAACCTAGTACCGTCTCTTATTGCACTAATAAAAAAAATGACCTAGTAGAGTCTCTATGAGTCCATGTTCATAAAGAAAGTCATTTTGAGTTTTCCAATGTTGACAATAAATAGGTCCTAAAAATATGAAAGTGATGTTAGTAGATTAATCTCGAAACATATTTTTGTAAAAGTGTATGTTAGACTACATATTTTATAGATATTTACAAAATTGATATGATCATGGAGGCCTTGACAAATCATGGGGGCCTTGATAGATGAAGCTTTCCTTTGTTGCCCCAGTGTCTGAGTAAAATCGATAACTTCATGAGTAATCATAGCACAGTAATGATAGTGCGCTCAGCTTTTGAGCACTAGAATTTGATTTGCGTCAGGCCAGCCTTCCTACATACTATATTTCTCTTCATCAGATAGTGGACAGAACACCAGGCGGCTACATGAATCTGCTGACACCACTTTGCGCCCACTAAGTCCTGGAAAAAATTAACATGCACAAATAAAGAAGCCGTGCATGGAGGGGCCTAGCGCCGGAAGAAATATGCATAGAGGTGCAGGAAACAACTCACGATGCGATGCCATGGCTTTTCGGGAAAGTTACTAGTACAGCTAAACATTAGCTAGTAAAAAGAATACTGAATGGTGAAGTGGATAAAAGCTGGCCGCCCACTTCAATATCGTGGATAAAAGTTTTCGGGTTAATGCGTTACTTGGCTAGCTAGCTTTTCGTCCCAGTGGGTAGTATGTCGTATTATCTGGTGATTTGGGTTGACAGTGCACCTCCCTGTCATGATATAAAAAAAAAGTTACTCAAAAGTAGTAATAACAACTACTAGTAGTATATCAATGTGAGAGCGCACCTCAGCTCGCTGTCAAGACATACAAGTACACAACAATTATGCAGGGATCCCCTTATTACATCACACACCTCGCTGTCAATACATACCTCGCTGCCAACAACTATTCTCGCTATCGTGTGAATGGTGAGGACCCGAGTTCAAATCTTGAAAACAAATACCTTTATATGTCCATACATATCTTACATGGTGCTCTGGTGCCAATAGTAATGAACTAGCAATTTTTATTGAATTTATTAATTGGGCTTCCCGCAACTTTGTATCAAGGTTCTAAAAGACATAGTAAATGTTTGTGAAGTAAAGGATTAATCCCTTATGAAAAAATTGACAAGAAATTATATCAACTTAAAATTGACAATATATTGTGCAATGTTGAATCCAATGTAGCTAACATATAAGTGCAAAAAGATACAAAAGAGAGATTGCAAAGCTTTACCGAGCAATGCTCTTGACACGATTCGGAATCCAAGCGAAGCTTGCCTCCCTCTAGATCTAACCTAGGTAGCTATGCCCTAGACTATGGTGGAGCTGTGAGGAGATTAGGGTTTCTAGCTCTCATGACATGATCAAATTAAATGACTTAACTCTTTGAACCCAAGGGGCTGGCGCTGACTTATATAGGCCGAAGCGATGAACCAAAGCCCTCGGATCAAACCGGCCTTGATCAGTGGCGTAGATGCAAAGCCTAGGGCAGTGGAGAACCGACGTTTGGAGCTAGAGGCTAACATGGGAGGCCTTAAGGCCAGCTGACCTGGGTGTATGGTCAGCCAGCCTCACCTGTTTGGGGCTCAGGGTCCCACTTCCATGGAGAGTCTTCTCGTGATAATTAGAACATTCTCAAGATGGTTTCCATATAGAATATGCTTTTTAACCCAATCTGTAGGTCCCTTCTTAGCTCTTTTCCTAAGTAGCCCCTGTAGAAACATAGATTCATTAAAACCTGTGAAATTTGTTAGTTTAACCCTAAGTCTATGTTGGAGATTGTTTTATAACCTTATTCATGTGTCACGGATGGTATATAATAGTTGTTAACTACTGTCAACAAACTCCCCCAAGATTAACCTTTGCTTGTCCCTGAGCAAATCTTAAATTAGTGTTGGATAAAGAGTTCCTACGATGCTTTCATTCCTCAAAAGTACACTTGCGTTCATACGGATTTGTTTAAACTAGCCAGTGATGGGCACCCACTATGGATGTGCATGCATGGGCGGACCCTGGACTAGGGCCAGTAGGGCCTTTGCCCTAGTCGTCATGGCTCACCGTGCACATACATGACTTGCTGCGTTGGGCTGGAGAACTAGCTGTTCTACCGCAAGAGGGTGATTCATCATGGACTAAAAGTATGGATCCTACATGTGCACCCACTGTAAGAGAGATAGATGGGGAAGAGGATGAACATTCCAGGGAGAATTCATACACTCCCTGAATGCATGCGTGTTTATATGCGTATTTGAATTCTTGAATTGATAGATTTGTATGCATTTCAACCCATATTTGTTTGAACTTATTAGCCCTATTCATTTGAATTTATCAGCCATAGTACAATGTTTTTCTCTCACAACAAATTAGCATCAGCCAGAATTAGCTCTCCATGCTTGTATTGGCTTCAGTTCAAATCTGTACGTATGAATTGCTGGAGCTTCACAATTCCAGTTCCAGGTTGTGAAGCATTTATATCATTTATATCATCTAGCCATACCTAAGATTTCCGAAGCATTTATATCATCTTATGTCTCTTGAAGCCACATTGTTAACTATTCTTTTTATTACGTACTAGAGATGCATCCTTGTTTCTTCTAACTATAGCGACAAAGCAACAACACTTTTAACATGTTGTTTTTCTTGTGTTCACGTTGCACAATTCAATGAACTGATATGAGAGTTGATGTTTTGGACCTAGCTTGATAGTTTCGCTACTAAAATTTGGCCCTAGTCTTGATCAAATCTTGGGTCCGCCACTGGTGCACTGTTGATAGTAGATAACTCTAATTTTAAACCATCAACGAAACATGAGAAAGCACATAAAAGCAATTGCCATATAGATATAGGGGGTACACTGACAGAATTCCACGAGTTTTGGTGACTATCTTTTTCCGCTGGGTTTTATCTAAAAAGAGCCAAGGAAGGCCCATATGTCAGGATTAAATGGAGATAAAGAGGCCACGTATACAAAAGAAGAATCTACAAGAGGAAAAGGTGCTGGACCAGAAGGGAAGCCCACCTGCCATAAAGGCGGAGCGGCCGCCCTTCTCACTAGGGCGGCCACCCTGGTGGGACCACTAGTCAGCCTCATCTTCGACGTCGGTGCTAAACCGCCATTGATCTATCATCTCAGCTGTTAACAAAGGTCAGTTTGATCCGAAGGCCATAGTTCAACCTATGGGGCTATATAAGCAAGGCCCTAGATCCTGAGGCAAAGCATCCCTGAAACCCTAATTCATATTCTCTAGTTGGGGACAAGAGAGAGGTGTCCTTTAAAAGGATAACCTCTCTAGAGCTTGCATTCAAGAGAGATTAGTCTTGTAGTCCTCCAGAAATTAGGGCTAGTCTTTTAGAGATAGGGAGATCGAGTGGAGGGAAGAGTTGGAGGAGGTGCCGTCCTATCAATGCTCCCTCTCTGGGTTGTACCGGCGGGATCAAGCTCTTTGCGGGGCTTGCTTCTGAGATTCTTCGGTAATTCAACTTCTAATTTTAGTAAGTACATTGTGGTTATTATTTTTTGGTTTACGAGTTTCTTTTGAGTACTTTATTCTCTTTGCAAAGGGAGTAGAGTATCATCCGCAGTGTAAGCGTGGTGCTTAGGCTCGAGTAGCTCGTAGATATCCCCTACTTTCTAGATCGGTCGTAGTTCGTGGGGTGACTTTTATAGACTCGTTGATTCATACGGTGACCACCTCCCGTTTGTAGGGGTAGGACCTGGTTGCTACAGTTGAGCATCCTCTGCTGGTGTCTTTTCCCTAAGTACATCCCCATTAGAATAGTGATATCATAGCTTGCGAAGGTTTTGGAGGCATCCCGGTGAGGCGCTCAGATTGGACTATCGGTGTCGGTGAAGGCGACATAGGACGGGGTGGTGCGGTCGCCCTGGTTGTTGGAGATGATCTCGACAGGTTCGTGCTACGAGACGTCGATGCACGAGCAGGTGCTAGGTGGTTCCCAAGTTGATCCCGATAGCCAGGCCCTTGCCCTTGCCGCCTTGCCGGCCATCTAGCTGACGGGAGGGCGGTGAGATGGAGCGGCGGCGGCTTGGAGGAGCGAGAACAGGGGAGAGAGGAAGGAGTTGCGAGTGACGATCGGAAAAGCTGGTCAAACCATGTCTCCAAAGAAGACACATTTCTATTTTTATTAATTGATTGAATTTTGATGAAAAAGTCATCAATGTAAGGACCTTTAAAAAAACTTTGTATTTTTCCTGTGAAGTACTAAATGCAAGCTTCATCCTCAAACTATGTGGAAGTACTTTTGAGAAATCAAACTCTTGAAGTTTAATTATCTTTATAGAAAACATTATTAATATCCATATCTACTAATATGTTTGTACTCCCTCCGTCCAAATTATAAGTTGCTTTGAATTTTTTTGGTATATCCATTTTGCTATGTACCTAAATGTAATGTATGTCTAGATATATTAGCAATAAGAATGTATCAAAAAGTTAAAACGACTTATAATTTGAAACGGATGGAGTATTTATTAAGAAAATATATATTTTATTATTAGTACATTGATATTCATTGCGCATCCTAAATATTATCATATTTTTATATATTAAGTTGAATTAAAAGTATTTGATTTAGAAAAGTGAGACACTAATTTTATGAGATATGAGTAGGAGAATCCCTCCTAGAGCATCTCTAATATTTCTAAAAAATAATTAGTAAACCAATAAGTTTTTCAAATAGCTAAAAACGTTTGGAGCATATATTATTGTGTTCCTGTAACAGTTTTTAAAATCTCACTCTAAAATATAAAAGGCAGTTTTGCATGAGCAATATCGGATTATTTTCCAGATCACTTCAACGACTTCTATGTTTTTTTCTCCTTGTACGTTCACATTTGGAAATGATCCTATTTCTTTTTTTTTCCTTACGCACCCCCCTCCCCCCGCCCCCCAATTGGGCTTCGACATGCACGCGTATATTTCCGCGCGATTAAATCAGTTTTCCTAAGTGTCGAAAGATTAGGGTTGTTGGAGAGTAGTTGTTTTAATTTTGCTAAAACAATCAGGATTGAGAGTAGGTTTTGGAAATTATTGTGAAGTATTATCGCTCTGGTTTTTTTGCGATTGTAGTACTATCTCATTGATTATATATGCTACAAACAAAAAATGGCCGCAATGAGGAAGAAGGACATGTCAGAATGCAATAAGGCCTCTAATTCCTTCTAATCAAAGGATTGGTGGGCTCCAAAATGTCCTCAGTCCGGCCATCTTCAAAAACTCCTTGAAACGTCTCCTTCAGAGCTTGTTCGGTTAATCCTAAATCTAAAAGAGTTGATGAGGATTGTTTATCCAGCCAAAATTCCCGCCAATCACCTCTAATTCCTTCTAATCAAAGGATTAATCAGACAAGGCTAACTGTTGTGAACTATCAAAAAATAAACTCCTAGCAGGTGCTCATCTAAGAAATAGGAGTCCATGCCAGTACTTGTTGGCATTGCAAGGAACATACTCATACCAGCTCTGATCTCAACTGATCCACAATTGGGTCAACATACAGTTCTTGCTTTCTTAGCTTCCTTCCTTGACCTCAGACTTCAGCGTTGGGCTTTCTTGCTTCCGTGGCTTCAAAGCTCAGAGTTGACCCACAGACCAGATCCATTCCAGTTTCCAATGCAGGCAGAGAAAGGAGTCAACCACATCTCCAACGTTTTCGTACCAACCTTCAAATGGTAACCTCTGCAGTTAACACTAATAGACTTGGACTACTGAGTTAAGATATTACTACTATTAATAACTTGTGAGGTACTAGTACATAGCTAAGCATGTCTGCATCAATACCACCTAAATCCTGCACACATGGCAGGAGATCAGATAAAAGATTTGACTTTTGCGCACCACATGTGACGTGTAGTGTGCCTGCAAGGCATGAGTCGGATTTCTTCAGAGTTATGGTTCACTGTCACACACACACTTGCCGAAATCAGATGCATGGTCCCTTGAAACGAAAGGAAATAACACCCTTCCTTCATCATCAGTCTTCACTCTTCACTGATGAGATGAGGACTACTGTTAGTAGGATAGCAGAGTAGGACGCACATGCTTTTAAGTTTGACAGGACGATTTTCAAATGACACATGTCACTAAGTGATGACTGGTGAGATGTGGCTTGGAGTTGGATATATATATATATATAATTCAGAGATTAGTAGTATCGCACAAGCCATGTCGCTCAGGTCATACAGTGCTTCCTGCACAAAACTGGTTTAAACAGAGTGGATTCTTGGTTGGATGGTGCAGTTGTAGGTATCTGTTAACGTACATCACCTACAACAAATCCCTGACGACTCCTTTTCCTGAAAGCTAAGACACATCAAGTTCCCATGGTGGATAAGAAAGACTGGCAGCAGACACATGAGCACAACTCATTCCACTATCTCCAAGAAGAACAATTCTGCTTCTCTGCACACTGCTACTATTTATAAGAGAAAAAAAAGGCTCAGCTTTGTGCATCGTACAAAAGACCTGTCATTTAGTTTAATTTAACCTGATGCTAAGTTTTTGCTGCCTGCTAGTTTCAGAATAAACAAGAGGCCGACCGGCTTCACATGATCACTTGCATGATTTGGAGATCGCAATCTGTGTCGGGTGAGATGATGCTTTGGCTTGGATGTCGACACGTCGTCATCTTCATCTGCTTTGGATTTGCGCCAGGATGCCAGCAGGCAGCTCCTGGAGTGGCATAGCCTTGCCATTTGCCATCCCCTGATCCCCTTCCCCTGCTAAGCTACCAGACGAATCTTACGTTCGCTTGAAGCCTACAGAAAGGGCAACCAGTCCATTTCATGCACACCATCAACCAGTCTTGCAGAATGCTGAGCACACTACGCATCCACGGTATCTATCTCCAGAGTAATTAACACCAAACTGCGTGCTGCTAAGATTTAAGATTAGCAACAATGATTGACTTGCTGCTTTGTTGCTAATATTCAGTTACTGTAGAGGAAAGGAACAGTTGACGTTTTCTAGCAGCGCCACCATGTTCTCTTGTTGCCTTCCTCACCACTCGTCTACTCTAAAAAGCTAGCATGTAGCAGTAGTATTGCATCATTGTGTCATGGACACGGTGTTAGTTCCCTGTCTTAAGTCAATGGGCTGAAATACTACTCACTCAGCTGACTGAGAGTGAAGTCACTACTCAGCTACTAGTAAAAATGGAAAGATTGTTATAAATTCCAGATGAGCATTCTGAAGTGATGGCAAAAGGTGGTTAATAACTGCCAAATGACAGCTACAGCCTCCATCTGTCCATTTTTGCCGCTTCTGAAAATTCCAAGCAAGACTTGACAGTTTCTGCCTTGTGGATCATTATATTATGAATCTATCTTTCAGCCTGATAGCCTCACCAACTACTACCATCAGGATGACGTATACGGTACACTGATGTTCTTAGAGAACTAAACCTGTACATGCTCACCAACCTGACACATATGGAGAACTTCCCTTCGGTCGGGGAACTTAACGTGTTTGACTGTCCTGAGCTGAAGAGGATCAGCGGCCTCCCCATGTTGCAAAAGATTAGAATCATTTACTGCCCAAAGCTGGAGGTTATAGAAGGTGTCACAGCACTTGATAGCCTTGTACTGGAGGACGCCATAATGGACACGCTTCCAGAATACCTGCAGGCGGTAAACCCAAGGTATCTCGACTTAGCTTGCAACAAGAAGCTATGTGAATCCTCCTTATCACCAGGCAGCTCGGAATGGAACAAGATCAGCCATATTGGAAAACGCGATATTGGATACCTCCAAGATTAGTACTGGTTGGTTCGGATGACTGCGAAGGGCAACAAAGACAGAGGAGCTTCGCATATTGCAGAAGGCAAGGCATCCTCCGATCCACTGCCCAAACGTGAAGGTGCTTCAAGGTGTCCCCGCACTCGACAGCACTTTAATTTGTTGGATTGCAACAAGCAGCTATATGACGTATCACCAGGCAGGTCGGAGTCCACCAAGATAAGGCAAAATGGGAAACACAATAATAGCATTATCCACGATTCAAAACATACAGATCGATGAAGACTCAGCAGTCCGCACTTCTTGGCTCTAAAAAAACAAAA
>DXKC01034920.1:0-12843 GCA_031170775.1 Cymbopogon citratus
CTTGTTAGTTTTCAGGTCAAACTGACTGGCACGTCTTCGGATTCCAAACCATCCGGGCACCCGATTGAAGCCACGCTTTCCAGCTTGCTGTGTGTGAGGCACAGTGCGCCACATTCTGTGCCAACAGGTTGAAAAAATTGTGATTGGAAGAGCTTCAGTTTTTGATCTCCAAACTGGTGTAGTGGGATCTCTTAGTGTCTGGAATGGGGAGATTGAACCTGTTGCAAGGCTAGTGGATGTTTGGGTGACTATACAAGGGATCCCACCAAAGTGGGTGGACTGGCAGACAATGAATGAGGTGGCTTCTTGCTTGGGTAGAATGGTAGAGGTTGACTGGCAGACTTTATTTGATAGCTTCTTTAGCATTGTCAGGGTGAAGATACAGTGAAAGAATCCAGCAAAGATCCACAGGGAAAGACTGGTTGTGTTCAAAAGTGATATTCACTTGGTTGTTTTTATAGCTAAAGGCTTCGAGCAGATGAACCTAGGCTAAGAAGGAGGCTCTAAGAAAGGAGATGGCGAAGATAAGGATGAAAACAAAGGCCAAGAATATGATGGGAAAAGGTCAACAGATAATGGGGGAGAAGACAGTAAAGAGGGAGATGAACAAGAAGGGGGAGCAGCAGATCCTAGTGGATCGGTCCCTCAGGGAGCTAAAAACACTACTTCTGCAAATAAGAGTGTTAGAAGGCTGCTACAGTTTACTGATGCTGAGATGGTGAACCAATCAGAGGCTATGAAATGTGCTATGCTACTCAAGTCAATGGAACTAGATGATGAGGAAAGCCCAGAGGGAGAGGAGGCTATGGACTTAAACCAATGGGGAGAAGATGATGAAGAAAGTAGCCAACTACCTGATGACTGGATATTTGAGTTTACTGGTAGTGAGAGAGAAAGTGTGAGGTCACATGTGGAAGACAATATGAAGAAAAAAGTAAGAAGCTCTGAGGCAGTGTCAGATCAGAACATAGAAGGTGACGCTGAAACATGTAACACTCAACCTGAATTAGTGGAGATGGATAATCAAGCCATAGATAATGACAAGCAGATGAGGAAGAAGGAGTACAAGAAAAACAAATGGGGTCCAATCATGCCTACAAGGAAGAGCACAAGAAATCTGGATGGAGACAAAACAAGGATGGAAAAAGCCCAGGAGATCAAAAGGAAGTGGAACCTGGAGACCAACACAGGTATGAAAAATGCAGTTTTATCCAAAAGTACTCTAAGTTCTGTTGCTAAGGATGTTGGTTTAGACATCCAGGATGGAAATCCTGATCTGTTAGATGCTATGATAGAATTAGATAATCAGAGAAGTAGGGACAGCATAAAGAATTGCAATCTTCCTAATTGTGGTGATATTATTTGTACCTCTTCTGATATGAGTAGGAGTAGTAGCAATCAACTCACACTCCAAACTAACCAAGATGGAAATCTTGGTAAAGTCTCCTTTGAATAAGGAACATTTCACTTAGTTTACTGTTTCAGTGGAACATGATGGAAATCATGAGTCCAATTTGGCTGACCTAGAAAAGGGTTGGTCTACAGTAGGTCCTAGGAAAAAATCCAAAAGGAAAAATAAATGATAGGCATGTTTTGGAACATTAAAGGACTGGGGAAAATTGATAGAATACCTTCTCTTACAAGTAGAATTAGAGATCATCATTTAGATTTTGTAGGAGTAATGGAAACCAAAAAGAATTTTCATTCTGAAGGTCTACTTAAGTCCTTAACACACAATATTCCTTTCAATTGGTACCATCTAGAAGCAAAGGTCTCAGCAGGAGGCATCCTGGTGGGCTCAAATGAGGACATGTTTAGTATGACAGTGGGAGATGTCCTCAATTATTCTGTTAGTGTCATGCTTACTTGCAAGAAAACTGGCTTTTCCTAGAAATTAGTAGTCATCTATGGACCTGCCTATGAAGATAAAAAATTAGAATTTCTTGAGGAGCTAGAAATAATTATGTCTTCCTGGCAGGGCCCCATTCTCATGGGTGGAGATTTCAACATGGTTAGGTTTGTAGAGGATAAGAGCAATGGTGTGATCAATCATAGGTGGGCTGATGGGTTCAATAGCTGGATTGACAGATGGGGGCTTATTGAGTTAAATGCTAGTAACAAAAATTTTACTTGGACCAATAAACAAGATGTCCCCGTACTAGCCAAGATTGATAGGATCTTTATCTCCACTGAGTGGGAGGCTGTTTTTCCTTTTGGCCAGTGTTAAACTCTTAGATAGGTTACCAAGTGATCACAAACCACTACTCCTGGATACTGGAGATAATGTTAGCTTTGGGAAGAAGAGGTTTAGGTTTGAAAAGTGGTGGCTTGAAAAGGATTCTTTCAGAGGTATGGTAGAGAAGGCTTCGAATAACAGTTGTAATTCTGGTAAGGCAATAAATAGATGGCAATTTAAGGTTAGAACTTTGAGGAGAATGGTTAGGGGTTGGGCAGCCAATGAGGTAGCAGCTCTAAATAAAACTAAACCTGAGCTCTCCAGTAGATTTCATGACATGGAGATGTTAGCAGACAACAGAAGACTGACTGATGACGAGTTGAAGGAGTACAAAGATGTAGAGAAAAAGTTAGAACATATCTGGGCGCTAGAAGAAATTAAGGCTAGGCAAAGATCTAGGGATAGAAATCTTTTAATTTAGAAGGGGATAGAAACACTGCTTATTTTCAAGCCATAGATAACCAGAGGAGTAGGAAGAAAAGAATTGAGTACTTGGAAGGGCCCACAGGGGTTGTCCATGATCAGAAGGGGATGATGCAAATAGTTGTTGACTTTTATAAAAATCTATTTGCTCAGGAGCAGAGTGCCAATGTTAGATTAGGGCACAATTTTTGGGACGACCAGGATAAGGTGTCTGTTGAGGAGAATACCTCACTAACAGCCCCTTTTACAGAAGTTGAAATCGAGCAGGCTATCTTTAGTAGTTATGCTGAGGGAGCACCTGGTCCTGATGGTCTCCCATTCCTATTTTACTAGAAGTTTTGGGATATGATAAAATCTGACTTAGTAGCCCTTTTTGCTGACTTTCATGAGGAGAAGTTAGACTTGTATAGATTAAATTGTGCTTTAGTGACCCTGATCCCTAAAGTAGGAGAAGCAACAAACATGAAATAGTTCATGCCCATTAGTCTTCTGAATTGTAGCTTTAAGATTTTTCCAAGATTCTCACCTTAAGATTGAGTGCCATAGTGCAAAAGATAGTAGCAAAAAATCAATCTGCTTTTATTAAAGGAAGATATATCTTGGAAAGTGTACTGGTGGCACATGAAATTATTCACAGCATTGATAGATCTGGGGAGAAGGGTGTTGTCATTAAGCTAGACTATGAGAAAACCTATGATAGGGTCAGTTGGGATTTTCTGTTTGAAATGTTACAGACAAGGAACTTTGATCCAAGACTGATTTGCTGGATTAGGCAAATTGTAGTGGGGGGTTCTATAGGAATCACTCTTAATGGAGAGGATAGTGCTTTCTTTAAAGCTGGGAAAGGGTTGAGACAAGGTGATCCTTTGTCTCCCTTTATTTTTAATTTGGTAGGTGATGGCTTGTCTAAAATGCTAGACAAAGCAATTAGTAAAGGTCTGGTTAGAGGGCTGTTAGACCTAGTGGTATAGTGTCTTTGCAATATGCAGATGACACAATTCTATTTGCCAAAGCTGAAAGCTCAAATTTAGTTAACCTTAAGTGCATTCTTATGTGGTATGAGCAAATTTCAGGGATGAGAATCAATTTTCATAAGAGTGAGTTAGTCCCTCTAAACCTTGATCACCTTGAGGCACATGAGTTAGCTCATCTCGTGTCCTGTCCTTTAGGCTCTTTTCCTATTAAATACCTAGGTGTTCCCCTTCACTATGAGAACCTCTCTAGAGATGATATACAACCTTTAGAGGATTGGGGGCTGGAGAGGGAGGCTTCTCTCTCTTGCTATGAGAGCAACACTAATCAAGTCTTGCTTAGCTAATATCCCAGTGTATCTTTTATCCTTCCTTAAGTTTCCAAAATGGGCCATTAAAACCCTGAATACCCACATGGGTAACTGCTTATGGAATGATTCTATAGAAAATCACAAATATCACTTAGCCAACTGGGAACTTGTGTCTATGAGAAAAGAATTTGGTGGTTTAGGGATTCCTAACCTCAGAGACCTCAATATTAGTCTACTAGCTTCCTGGGTCAAAAGGTACAAAGATGATGATGGGAAGCTCTAAAAAGAGCTGATAGACTTTAAGTATGATACTTCAAACCCAAATATCTTCCAAACTAATACCACATGAGCTTCTAGCTTTTTCAAGGGGTTTATGAGAGCAGCACAAGCTGCCCTGATGGGATATAGGTGGAAAATAGGAAATAGGAAGAAGGTGAGATTGTGGGAAGATAGTTGGTTAGGATCTTCTAGTTTAGTCATCCAGTTTATCCCCTTTATAGAATTATGAATGAAAAAGGAAAATCTGTAGCAGATTTATGGGATGGGGTGAACCTGAAATGCACCTTTAGGAGATGTGTTTCCAATAACCTGTATCAAGACTGGTTAGAAGTGGTGGAATTAGTGTCATCTATTCAGTTCTCTAGGGAAGAGGATGAAATGATTTGGCAGTTCACTTCTTCGGGTAGCTATTCCTCCCAGTCTTTGTATAAGATTATCAATTTCAGAGGCATACATACTGTTCATGTGTCAGCTATTTGGGCTTTAAGACCCCCCCCCCTAGAGTTCAATGCTTTTTGTGGCTAGTTATTCATAATAGGGCCCTAACTAGGGACAATCTGGCCAAAAGAAGAAAAGTAAAAGATGAAACCTGCTTATTTTGCAATGAAAAATAAACAATTCAGCATGTCTTCTTTGAGTGTGTGGTAGTCCAAGAATGCTGGAGACTAGTTTTTGAAATCCAGGGTGCCCAAGTAGGAGGTGATATAGCTGGTATTGGTAGATATTGGCTAAGTAACAAAAAAAATTATGTGTTCTTAATATGGTTTCATCTGCAGTTATTTGGTCAGTTTGGAAACTTAGAAATGATCTTTGCTTTCAGAGATTTGGTTGGAAGAGTATGGAAATACTCTTCTGCAGGATTGTTGGGCTCCTGACCAACTGGGTGAGTATTTGCCCCGCCGACAAAAGAGCCTCGCTGCAAGCTTTCATCAACAAATTCAAGGAGGAGGCCACCAGAATCTTGTGGCTGCCTTATGGGACCATCAACACACTGTGAAGATACCCAGAGGAGTTGGCGATCGTGAAGCTGGGAAGTGCAAGACATCTGGAGCTGTGTCAAAACGCTGGTGGGAGATGCTGGACCGAGATCTAAACATACAGTGCGGGAAGGCCGAAAAGTGGAGTCTTAGCTGAAGACCTGTTCTCTTTTGTTCGACGAAAGACACGCCCCTTTCTGTTTTCGCTGGTGCTTAGAGTATTATGCAGTGTGTTGTTTTTCAAGTGTTTTGCTTTTTGAACTGGTTTTGCCTAGGTGGATGAAACCTGCTGGCTACTAAACCGAGCTGTAATCGTTTATGGTCTTTTTATGTTAATGAAAAGGCCGAGGCAATCGCCCTTGAACTCTAAAAAGAGAGAGAGAGAGGCACCGATCGGTTGGTGGGCCAAGTTGCCTGCTTGTCTCTGGCTGCTAAAGTATCATCGTGAATTCTGATGAAGTAATCAAGTCATTTTAGCTTGTGATTTCACATCTGCTTCACCGGTTGGCGCGGCGACCGGATGGAGGCACGGGCGCAGGGACAGCGAGAGCGAGCTAGGGCGTCAGGTCGGGTATACCTTTTTTCGAGTAGGGACTATCAGGGAATCGTAATCCTCAGCAAAACCGTATTATTATTATTATAACACACCCCGACGACAGTTATATTTAAAATTGTTTTTTGCTCTTGTTCCCTATAAAATCGATCGATTTGGGCTCTCTAAACATGATTTGTGCTCTTGATCGCTAAGCTTTATCTCCACCAAGCAGATTCTCGTGGAGGAGATCGATGTCGATCTGGATCATATTTGGTGGCAACCTTGTTGTCATCCTCTATCTTCCCGTCATCTTCCGTGCTCTTGCTCGTGTTCGTCGCTGACGACTTCGAGCACCGTAGTCATCCTCTGTTCATCCGTGCAAGTAAATTCCGGCCAGATTTATTCGGCACCTGACGCCGAGGAACACAACCAGGCTACCAATGCTCCTGACCCTCCTTAGGCCTACCGCTCCAAGTCAATTAAGCCACTGACAATTGTCACAAGGTTGAACCTCATATCTTTGTAGTTTATATAGTTTATAGACATCCATGATAAAAAAAATTCACCCCTTGACAAAATCATAAACCAACGGTGGTTCATTTTAAATTAATATTATTTTAAAACTCTGTGCAACTACTAGGCACATGAGAACATGCACATATCACACGAGGAAGAAGAACAACACATGATGAGAATTATCACATGATGGAGATATTTTTGTCAGATATTTTGATGATACAATACATATGAAAACCTTACTCTAGAACTGGCAATGACTAGCTACTAATACTAGCAGCTCACACGCACTACACCACATTGCTTAAGGAAACGGTAAACACAAGATACAAAAGCTCCATTGACACAACACCCATGATTTGCACGCACGCCAACTGTTGCTCCAGTCTTTGCATGCACACTTCAAATTCCAGCCAAGCTTGATGAGCAAAATGTCAACAAACATGGACACACCATGAATTACACCAACCAACAGTAGTTTGACCTAGAATGTCCACGGTGTAGTTATAGAGGTACTGCATTACCGTGAAAGAGATTTAATAGTGCTCAACTTTACCTTTTTAGCAAATTGGTGAATAAGCTCATTATTGGTGATTTCTCTTTGCAGACTACGTATAAATAATTTTTATGAGTTTACTTCACTCAAGCAGCAATTGTTTGATATTGTTAGCACAATACATGATGACACACAACTCTAAACTTTTTGTTGTGCAAACAACTTTATGTAGGAGATGATGTGTTAAACCATCCATAGAGATGATGTATATTAACCCGTGTCATGGGGATGCCAAATTCGCTCAGGACAAAAGGATCCACAAATCATCAATAAGCAGTAGGAACTGTCTATCCTTAAACACGGCTTTCCACAACTCTCTTAACATGAAGTCTATAGAAACACAGATAGCTTCTCTTAACAACATTGCATCCCTTCTTTGCCTGAACAAAGATGGTTTAGTCAAAACTAGCAACAAATTTATGTTGAGAATCATGCACAAGCTAAAATGATGTTGTTCTATTTAAATATACATAAGCTAGACATCATCATACTATGAGAAATTAATAATGCTTTTCTTGTTGCTTATCTATAGTTTTTGTTTTCAAATGATGTGTCAAGACATGACCGAATAGGAAAGAAATAGAGAGGAGGGGAATAGAGATATAATTTTGGTGTGAGCAGGGGAACCACCCCAAACTCGTGCCCTTGAGCTCTATTTATATAGGAGATGGGAGAAGACAATCTTCCTCCCTAACTATTTTATATTACAAGTTATATAGAGGTCCATGTTCCTTATTATGGCTCAGGAGTTGGGGCATGGGCCTTTTTACTAAGGAATGGGGTAGGCGTAGCCATCCTTACCCCTAACCGTAGCCTCTTAGCTACTAGGTCTTGGCGGGTGTCGATGGTAATTAACTCCTATTATAAACCATCAAATAACCATGAAAAAGGTATAAATATAATCATCACCATACAATAGGGTTTCAACTAACATAATTCCACAAGTTTTAGTGAATTGTGATTTTTACATGTATTAAATAGGATAAACAGGAATTGGAATGAACTGATAACCATCACTTCACATTTTGTAGGAGTACCCTCATCACATTCATCATCGACATAGTCGATACTTCTCGTAATGACCATCCCCGTCCCCATAGCTGTTGAAACGAGATATGGTTCTTCTTCATTTCCATAAGATCCAGTGCTTAACTGGTAAATGTAATTCTGGTCGGTCGCCATCCAGATAGGTCGGTGAGTTGCAAGTAAGCGCGGTTGGGCTCAACCGTTGGGAAGCAATCGGTGTCAACGATAAGGCACCTGACGCGAAGGAAGAGAGCTTGGCTACCGATGCTCTTCTTGACCCTCTCCATCACGTTCCCAACAGCTTCGATCTCGAACACATCCATGCCACCGTGCTGATTCACGATCGTCACCATATCCCCATCGGCATCCACCACCACGTAACAATGACAACCCTCTCCATACTCCTTGGACCGAAGATGATCGAAGATGTTCTTGACACCAGTAGGAACAAATTCACGGTTGACGACAGCATAACATTTGCCGCCGGAGGCAATTGTCGGTGTTTTGAACCACGGGTTCTAGCACTAACGAGTAAATTTGTATAGCCGTGTGCCCCATCCCGGATGGTGATGTAAGATGAACACAACGATTTATACTAGTTCGGACAAAAAAGGACCTACGTCCAGTTGGGGGATGAGATCTTATATTATCTCGCACTGAAGTGCTCGTTGTAGGGGTTACAAGCGGTGAGAGAGGGAGTGTGTCCCAAGTCTGAAAGGAAGAAGAAAAAGAAAGTGTGTATTGCTTGAGATGTTGATCACATGCAAGTCTTGAGCTTGGCGGTTGCTAGAGTGCTCCTGGGTCCTCGTCGTGGCCTCGGGCGAACCGAGGGGTCGGAGGAGGCCTCGAGCAAGGCGGTGAGGGCTCGGATGTGTCGAGTGGTCTCGGGTGAGCTAGTTGGCATGAATTTGACTTTTTGGTCAAGACAGAGAGAGGTGTCAGGCGAACCGAGGCCTTATTATGGCCTTTGCGTTTTGATGGGGTGTTTGTTCAGGGAGACTGTTTGGGAAGTTTTAGTGCCTTGTTTGGGGTACCCCTAATTGTGGTACCCGACACAATAATCTGGGGGCAGTGACATGCTTGCAGGACAGTAGCGGTGGCTCTTCTTGATTGAGAAAGAGTCGCTCTGGGTTATGCACAACACACCCAGCTTCTGACGACGGACAACAAGACCAGAGTAGGCGAAGGACCGACCACGTCGGTAGTGAGCCGTAGAAGCGGTCGCAGTTTGCTCAGCAGTGGCGCCACAAAACGGATCAGGGAGCCAGTGAAGGGGTTGAGGACGCTCATGGCGTGTGGGGCGTCACTCGCCGCCAGAATGAGGAGGCCATCGGTGGTGCTCGTGACGAAGGCGTGTCCTGTGGCCGGGGTCGCGGAGGAGTGGCAGGGTCTTGCTGATGAAGCGGCCGGTGGCGGCGTTGACGAAGAGGAGGGTGTCGTCGATGGCGAGGGCGATGGTGGAGGCCTTGCGTTCGTCCAGCAAGACCCACCGACTGGGACGGAAGCAGGGATCGTGCTGGTTGGTGCTGGGGTCGGCGGTGACGAAGCGCCAGTGGTGGTAGATGGCGCGCAGGTCGGTGTAGCAGTTGAGATCGTTGGTGGTGAGGACGCAGTCAACGACGCGGTTCACGAGGTCCGCTGGAAGCGAGGACCATCCCAGCGCAGCTATTTCAGCGGCCATCTGCTACAACTGAAGTTTGGGTTGATCTTGATCCGTTAGAGCAGGTACAATAATACACCTCAGCTTGGCTTATAGCCAAGACAGCTTAGCAAAATCCTATATGAAAGAGAGCGAATAGAGGAGAGAGAACGAGCTTGTCGCCAGTTGCAGCACTAGCGCTAGCACACTTTCACGTGATTTGTGGGGACTGCCACCACCAAGCTTGCATGCAGTATCCAATCAAGCTGCTCACTGCCGCATAAAAGAAGGGAGGCTGAACGGTGGATGGGGCCCACGTATAATAAAAAATGGTATTTACAATGAGAGAGAGATTATATTGTTGTATTGCTTGTCTATTATATTTGTCTCTTAATGACTTGGCTTGGCTTATAGCCAAGCTTATTAGCCTTGCTCTTATGGTTTTAGTGGGCTGTGTTGTATATTGTTGGTCGGGTTAGGGCATTCACAATGCAGACTCTACCATAAAGTCTAAGCTTATTTATTACCCTCATATTTATTATAATTTGCTGATATGACAGTGTAGTTATTGAAGAAAGAGGAAAAAAAAAGACTCCAAGTTTTATTTAGACTCTAAGGGCGTCCGCAATGGTAATAGCTAGTACTAGCTACATAGTTAGCTGATATGGAGGTGAGAGATAAAAAAAACATTATTTTATACTATTGGACCCATATGCTCATCTCACATGTTCTCGGGTTACGTGAAATAGACTATCTATTTGCTCGTAGCTAGTGATTACTCTCTCTCCTACTTTTTACTTGCCACGTCACATCTAGCTAACCAAATAGATAGCCATTGCGGGTGACCTAAGTCTATGATATCTTCGAGGTAATAAATAGTTTAGACTATATGACAGAGTCTGCATTGTGAATGCCCTTAAGGTGGGCAAGAGAGGAGGGGCTTGGGAATGTTTTTTGAACTGCCTGGCGCCAGGGATAAATAGAGCAGAGCAACGAACAGCCGAGCAGCGGGAGAGGAGGAGCTGAAGAGATGCCTCAACTCTCGTGTAAGCGTGCTGCATGCAGTTACTACTTTCCTGGGAAATTACCACGATGCCTCAACTCTCGTGTGAGCGTGTTTGATGAACGAGCGTTTTGTAACGTTCAAACTACTCCTTGGCAATGGCGCCATGGCAAACGCCGGCCAAGACAGTAAGCAGGCCAGAGAACATCCAAACGGAAGCCCGTGCGCCACTGCGTCTGTGTCTGTGTGCAAGTGCGACGCGTCGTAGCATCTCAGATTGACCGTAGGCGCAATACGGTCTATCATCTATTCATTGTCTCTCCCTCCCAAACTATGAAAATAAATATTTTGGTGGTTGTGATGTCTAGCGGCAAATATAGTGGTACTGTGCATATTTTAGAGTTGAGATGTATTATAAATGTGTCGAATATTTATTTGCACTAATAGGGTGTAACCCAACCCCTCTATAAAAGGAGGAGGGGGAGGGGGTTAGTTTGTAACTACCACTTGTGATAGGCAACACAAGGTGACAGGGGGCACTGGTGATTTTTGTCGCGGCCCGGGCGGCCGGTGTCGCGGTATCGGGGAGGATCGCCTATAAGCATCTCCTGGGGATGTAGGCTTCAGCTGAACCTCGTTAACAAACATCGAGTCTCCTGTTTTGTTCGCTATGTTGTGTGATCTCTCGTGAGTATCTCGCCTAGGTAGATCCAAGCAACCACTTCCGCATTAAGCGCCCATATCACAACAGATGAAAGATCAAAACATCAAGAATAGTTGTCGGATCTTAATAGTCGTTTGTTTTTGAGAATTGGATCTTAATAGTTATTATGGAGGTTTTTATGAAGTTCGGATGGAAAATTCCAGTTCTTATCCCCTCTCTCTGTCTTTTTTGACATTATTTTTAGGGAGAAGGTTTCCCCTGCTTTTTATTTCAAAAAGTAAATGTTCAGGTCGCGCACAGACTGACGCTTACGCTTCCATTACATGTCAAGTTCAGAAGACTGAGCGTTGCTCATTACACGGCTCCACGACCAAAATATGGGTGGGGCAAATCAAGCACTCCAGCACCTCTAGGGCTTGCTGAGGACAGAACATCCGATGGCCCCGATTGTGATAACGACAACTGAGGTCCACTCGATCCGAGCTGGACGCTTTGACACTTCTTCCAGGCGCACAATTAGGGCTCGTCATTGTAGAGCGGCAACCATCCCCTTATCATCCTCGCAATCCTTCCAATCACCATCTTTGTCCCCTTTCAAAAAACACCCTGAAAACAATGATCATTTCGTAATTTCCAGAGTGACCACATAACGACCGAAGAGACTACGTTACCAGGTGCTTCTTATTAGCCACCTAGTACTTAGCTACAGATTCATAATCAGTACCAATCTCAATTTCTAGCAAAACAGATATCTCTGCCCAAACATTCTTAGCTAGACAATACCTTTTTGACATTATTTACCTCTCTTTTTGAGAGAGTTGAGTTTGAGGTCACTCCCAATGCAAGACTCTATCATAGAGTCCAAGACTATTTATTACCCTCTATTTATGGTATTTTGCTGATGTGGCAGTATATTTATTGAAGAGAGAGGGAGAAAAAACAAGACTCCAAGTCTTATTTAGACTCCAAGTCCACAATGTTTGAGATAATTAATGGGTTTAGACTCTATGATAGAGTCTGTATTGTGAGTGCCCTGAGTGCTTCTGGATGTAAGAAATTAGCTATGTACACTCCTTCAGAGCAGAGGTTAGAACCTCGGTAGATTATTAAAAAAAAAACAATCCAGCTGGCAAACATTTTTTTTCCGAGAAAAAGCTCGCAAACATTCGTGCACCCCGCGGACACCATCCTAGCTGAAGACACATGCACGCGCGGCAGAACTACACATATACGCCGTGGGACCAAACGCCAATAGTCTTACGAGTCACGACGAGCGCGCGGTGGCTCGTTACTTTTGCCGGCAGGCGGCAGTGGCGACGCCATGCTGAGAGAGCTGGGAAACGGCCTTGCACGGCCTTGTCCAACGAAACTGACGAGAAGTTTGTGGACGTGTTGACACAGATTTTTCACTACATGCAGTAAAAAAAAAATTCCATGCTTGCACTGCATGCAGACATGCAGTGACCTGTACTCTGCTCTCTCTTCTCGGTAACTCGGTCTCCCCTGCTGTCATTTCCATTTCCAAAGTGTAGTAGGAGTTTGAACGTCGGCACAACTCACGCGTCCACAAGAATCATCAAACGTCACACGAGGAGGCCGGCGCGTCTGTAATTTCCGAGTAATGCAGTAAGGGCAGTGTTCGCCTAAACGGTCGTTTAGCCCGTTTAAACACCGTTTAAACGCTACACAGTGGTACACCGTTTCCGT
>DXKC01034957.1:0-11387 GCA_031170775.1 Cymbopogon citratus
AGAATAGATCATCATTATTCATGTAATCATTATTGATAGCTACAGCAAAAGCTAGGATTTCCAAAGTTAGAGAGAACTAGAGCCTCTACTTCAAGTTTAGGGTTAGATCTAGCTAGATACAAGTAGAGTTGAAGCACGGCTGAGGATTCCAGATCGCCGTCTGAAGACTTGGTAATTATATCATTGTATCTCTATTCGACTTTGTTCTAGTTCTATATATATTATTATGTTCTTGTTCTTCTTCTTCTTAGTTCATTCAAGTTCTATGTTTGATATAGTTTTGATCTATAATAAGTTTATGCATCTATTTGTAGAGAGCTTAGTTCTATTCCGGATAGGATCAAGTGGTATAAATAATGTAGACATGGTGTCTAGATTAGGTTTACCTGCGAATGCACCCATTATTCTGGGCCAATTGGTGGTAGATCGCGAAGGTGACTATTATAGCTTCGTTGAGTCCTCTATAGTCCACCCCTCGAATATTAGGCCAAGCAGAACCTGGTTACAGGGAGCGAATTGCTCTAGACATGAAACTCCTTGCTTAATGTTCCTTATGCACAGATGGAAGATTGATTGTGCTATTTATGATAATATGGGCTAGGGTTTACAATAGACTTGATTGACTCTAACATAACCTAGGAATCTAATCTCTTAACGTGTTGCTAGATATGTGTATCCTCCTTGATCACATGAGTTTCTCTCACTCTCACCCTAGAATTCCCACATTTATCTTATTTACCCTATCATATGAATCTATCATGTTACTTACCCCTATAAAGATAAGAGTTGCG
Organism: Cymbopogon citratus; assembly: GCA_031170775.1. Taxonomy (NCBI): domain Eukaryota; kingdom Viridiplantae; phylum Streptophyta; class Magnoliopsida; order Poales; family Poaceae; genus Cymbopogon; species Cymbopogon citratus. The sequence continues at coordinate 792 of DXKC01034957.1, forward strand.
ACTAGGTTTGTATCTAGAGTATGTATTTGTAATTCTTTATAGCCATATCATTTTCACTTTGATCCTGTTAAGCTCCCATCGGTAAAATTATAAATAACGATACTTGGAACTTTCCTGTGTGAAATGCTACAACGGGTGTATTTTATTTGTGCGCTTGCGGATAATATTTATTCATATTTTATAAGTGCTATGATAATAAGTACAACAACATCTCTGTTGTTGTGTTGGGGATGACAACCTGGCTTAAGCAATGCTACGAGGTGTCCCGATCATCTCTAATGCCTTTGCTAAGGTAGGGTTTGACCTACTATATTTTGTAATCATGTTAGAGATGCCAACAAGCATTTCTGGCGCCGTTGCTGGAGAGCTTCAGGAAATTTTATATATGGCTATTAGAAAGAATGCATCAAATATATACTTCTAGATATAAATCCTAACCTCTATCTTTATAGGCTTACCCTTGTACTGCTTCTTATTTTATATTTTATGCAGGGGTAAGATAGGTATAAGTTGTGATCAACCAATTCTAAATCAGAAAACAACTTGACCTAGAGATCAACACAAGTGGTGAAGACGATGGCTAACAAGACTTTGCAAGAGTTCTCTGCTCCAAGTATTGGGAACATTCATACTAGGCCCACACTCTAGATGGAAAACCTAGAGTTTGAGCTCAGGCCAAACCTTATCAACCTAGTCCAAGCTACTACATTCAGTGGAAAAGTTCACAAAGATGCTACTGCACATCTACAAGATTTCTTGGAGATTGGAAGCACCATCATCGTCAAGGAGGGAAGGGCGAGGAAGTGGTTCTACAACAACAAAGACAACATCAACACTTGGGACAAATGTTCAGAAGCCTTTCTATCAAAGTTTTGACCCATAGGCAAAACCAATGCCTTACGAGGAAAGATTCAGAACTTTCAGCAACAAAAAGAAGAGACTATTCTAGAGGCATGGGAACATTTTTAGGAATATATCTTGGAATGCCCACACCATGGAATGGAACAGTGGTTGCTCATGCAAGGATTTTACAATGCACTCTCTCAGAAACATCGTGAGCAACTAGATGCAAGTGCTGGAGGATCATTCATGTCACTCACACTTGGAAAAGCTGAGATACTGATGGAAAATGTAGCCAAGAATCAGAGTTGGAAACAAGACAATCATCAACATTCTCGCCAGATCGAAGAAATTCCAGAAGAAGTATATGCACTATCAACAAGAATGGATGTACTCTTGGAGAGGCTTAACCAGAGGGATAACTACAAAAGAGAACATCAAGCCATTCAAGATGCATTCGATGCTCAGAACAGATGTGGAGAGTATTTTGGGATAGAATTCTCAGATAATCAAGAAAATGCAAACATCAACAACAACTCTCCCACACCAAGAAAGCAAGGATCTACTTATCAAGGCAAGTACTCAGGCAATTATAATTCTTCCAATTCTATACCTTTGAGAGATTTAATCTTAGAATAGGCTAGAATTAATGATAGCATTGTTAAGAAGCTTGTTTCTAATGATAAACTTTTAGAAGACCTAAATGCTAAAATGGATGACTTCTCTTCTGCCATGAAAGATCAACTTATTCATAAAAAGATAGAAACCCAACTGGCCCAGCCGGCTGCTGCTCTGCCTTTTGCCACTAACCCTAAGCAGGTACAAGCTATAACTACAAGGGGTGGTAAAACCACTCGCGATCCCCCATATGCAAAAGGGACAGCAAGGAAAGAGATAGCACCAGTGACACCAGAAGCAATAGAAGAGCAGAAGGATGATGACATTGAAGACTTGGAACCACCAGCACATGAGATGATACAAGATTTCCATGACACCAACATCCTATCATTCCCACGAAGATACCGAAAAGCTAAAGCGGACGAGTAGTTCAGTAAGTTTGTTGAGGTAATTCAGAAACTATATATTAATATTCCCTTGTTAGATGCTATACAGGTCCCCACATATGCAAAATATCTACGAGACATCCTCAACAAGAAACGACGCTGCCCTCCACTAAAGTGATCAAGTTGACAGAGGAATGTAGTGCGGTCATACTCAACATTTCACCACCTAAGAAGAAGGATCCCGGATGTCCCACCATCCATTGTTCCATTGGAGATCAACATTTCAACAATGCACTGTGTGACCTAGGAGCAAGTGTTAGCGTAATGCCCAAGACAGTATACGACAAGCTTTATCATTCAGGACTCGCTCCCACATCCATTTGCCTATAGCTAGCAGATCAATCAATCTGCTACCCTGCAGGAGTTGCTGAAAATATTCCAGTCAAGATTAGAGAGTTCCTCATACCAGTCGACTTTGTGGAGCTAGATATGCAGCCAGATTCGAGAGTGTCCCTCATCCTTGGGAGACCCTTTCTGAGCACTGTTAATGCCCACATTGACATCGGAATTGGAGAAGTCAGATTTAATATCAACGGACAAGAGGAGTGCTTCCCATTTAGACCAAGGCCTGAGTTGAGTTCCTCCCTAAAGATGATAAGTGAAGAAGGAGATCATCGGTCACCAAAGACATCATCTACTGGGTCGGTCGAGAACCCCAAGAATAGAAGAAATCAAAGTAGTCTCGTTCGAAGGACTTAAAAACCCGAACCTTCGTCGGGAGGTAACTTGATAATTATCCATACTTTTCGGCATAGCAATTATCATATTTACTTTTTAAGTACTTGCATCTTTATGAAAACAAAATATAAATATAAAATGAAAATCTATGCCCCATGTAAATAATTTTTACGGAGTGTAAAAACCTAAAAGAATATTTATTGTGGAGGCACAAAAATATCATCCCTGCATTCATGAGTATTTTCTACTTCATAAAAGTAATTCTATTTTCCGCATTAGCTGCATGGTAAATATTTTTCATTATGGGACGCACATATTCTATAGAATCTACCCCTTGATTTACCTTGATTCTTCATTATCCACCATCCTCATCGAATACTGGAAGGATATTTGTACGATGGGCAGAGAATGAAGCTTCAATTTTCAGCACAGATAGAATAGGAACAAGACATCAAGGTGGAGCCCACAGGGTGGGTCGGCCGACCCCACCACCAGGTCGACCGACCTGGCCTGCCCACAGCTAAAAATAGCCGGCCATCCCCGCAGTCCCAACTCATCCCTCATCCTCTGCCCACCCCCGTTCAAGCAGAATTGAGTTCTGAGTTGCTACTAAGCCCAAAAACCTATTCTAGAGAGAGTAAAAGTCATAGGAGGAAGGGAAAAAGAAGAGGTAGAGATGATGAAGTGCTAGGTTAAGAAAAGAAATAGTCAAGAGAGAAAGTGCTGTTAAAATTCTAATTAGAAATCTCTCCATAGTCAAAACCCTGGATGACTGACTTGGAACTGCTAACCACTAATATTATCCTAACTCATTTCTGTAGTCTATCTGTTTTTGTCTATCTCATTGTTGCAGGACGAGCAAGAAGTCTGGCATGTTCGGGTTTGGATCCTTTAGGAGGACTAGGTCCCAATCAAGAGCCGACTCGGACATGGACGTCAATTCTCCTACTTCCTCGAGAGCCTCTCCACGCCATCAGAACACTGACATCAACAACGTGATGACGGAAAGAGACCTCAAGCTCCAGGGGACTGAAGAGAGGGTGAAGTTCTGCGAGATCAGGAACAGAACCTTCAGGCCTACACCTGTGTACGACGACAATCTACTCTGAGAAACAGGTATGGATACCGAATTTAAAAGAATATTTCATTATCTAGGTTGGACACATGTAGTACCGGTGTCGGAAGTTGGGTCTAAACTACTCACAATTGAATTCCTATGCACCCTATCTTTTGACATGAACAATATTAACTTCTGCTTATTTAATAAAAATTTCGCACTCACATGGCGGGAGTTCAGAAATTTGTTAGGTTTCCATCTAGAATGTGCTCTAGATTTTTCAACCGCTCTACCTGATTTCCGTAAAGAGCAATTTTGGAAAGAGATCTTAGACCAGGACCAATATTACAAACCTAAAAATAGTGATGTCCAGTTGCCTACCTTCCGTTTCATCCATAGGTTAATCTCCTCAACTCTATTCCTTCGTCCTGAAACTCAGAACATCAGGGAAGATGAGCTGAACATTCTTTTTGCAATAACAAAACAGCATCCCTAGTGAAATACATGCTGAACCAATGGATAGAGGTTTTCGGACATACAAAGGGCGATATAGAGTGTGCTTCTTTAGTGTATAGGTTGCTACCAGGCTAGGGTTAACAGAAGTTTGTCTCATTGAGCATACTAGTGAAAGTCGTACCATTATGAATTTCAACTTCTTTAGACAAGCGCAAATCCTAAAGAAGAAAAATAATGTTATCCACATGATGTATCATGGCATGGCAACTGAGGTGTCGCTTCCTAACCCGGCCCTCGATGTCTATGATGTTGGAGAATATCTTATAGGTTTGCAGCCCTAGCCGACTGCACAAAGGAGTGCCTCTGCCAGGTTTACAAATGCGCAGCCCACAAGGTACTACAGAGCAGACCCCACTCCCCAAGGCCCAGCTTACATAGCGTACGAGGACGCCGGTCCTTCAAAAAGACCCCCAAGATCAGCGTGGTCACCCTCACCGTCACATCACTCTAACGGATCCTGGCAATCCGAAGGTGAAGATTGGCAAAGATCCCGATTCCCTAAGTACCAACCTAGGCGCTTGGGGGATAGGCCTGAACCTTCAAGTCGTCAACATGTGGACCCTCCTCGACACTCTGTGTAGAGTGCAGGCACCCATGATGAACAGATGGCCCATCTAAACTTCCGCACCAGCCTGATCCGTATCGAGGAGGGACAGGCCGAGATCAACCAAAGGCTTGCGGAACAGCAGCAGTGGAATGCCCACATTGGGACCACTGTTGAAAATATTCAACAAAATCAAGCAAGTACTAATCGACACTGGGAGGCATTCTGGAACCTGCCGGCAAACCGCCACTACCAACCACCAGATGAATGAACCACGACAGCAACACCCAGCTTGGGGGAGGAGCCCTTAAGCTTGTATCACCGATAGCGTGGGGGAGGACCCTCTAAAGCTAGGTATGATCTTCTACCTGGTATTTATCTATATATTTACTATATATATTATTAGGATTGGCTTTATATAAATAAAAACAAATACAAAATAAAAAGTGTGTCTTAGTTTGCTTTGAATAAAAAAGATTATACCCAAAAACTTGAGGTAGCAATAATGGAAATGATGAATAGTTGCTCTACCATAATTCTTTTTCAGTACCTAGTTTTCAACCTTGAATTCTCCCGAGTTTTGCACATAACTGTTTTGATATAAGAATTTACTCTAAATCTAAAACTCGTGGGTAGCAAGAGTTTGATCTAAGTCAAGGTGATTGATGGATATGATATGATAAGGTTTGAGCTGCTATTTGTCTTGTCCAAGTGATACTAGATTTCTGAATATTTACTTTTGAAAAATTAAAAAATTACACATTATGAGTTCCTGCATGATAGAGTGCTTAATTCCTACCAGAGCCAAATATATGTTTTACTTAATTAGGAAGACCAGCACATAGGCGATTTGCTTTGTATTGAGTTTGGTCAACCCGTGTTAGACCCCTGTTGAGAGGATTTCACTTACACCCAGATATATTCTGCTGCTCCTACCCTGGGAGTACGCAAAAACATGCCTTTCCATCCAAAAACCTTTCTTCTACCCTGGGAGAAGATCCAAAAATATTGTTAGGATTTTCAATAAATGCTCCAAGATTGATTTATCTCTTCCCAAGATCATTATTGTATCCCAAAGGATGAGGCTAAAAAAGAGAGAAAGTACAAAGGTCCCAGCATTCATAAAAAAGAGAGAGAAGAAAAAGTTATAGCCCATAACCTCCATGCCTGAAGAAAGTCATCATCAAAGAAAGAAGAAGATATTCCAAGATCTCCATAAGCAAACTTCTTCATAAATCCCTAGTTGGAGACATCTCTCCAGGAGCAAGAGTAGAATTAGGATAGCCACCAAATATTTCCATGCATATGCACACCTTGATCTAAGGATATGACACTCCCCTCCTAGGATCCCATTTTGACTAAGCAATATATGCATAGTAAGTATGCCACATCCTTGAAATACCCTCAGTTCCACATAAGCTTATTAGTTCTAGGGTATGAGAGGAGGCATAATAATAATATGTCTTATTCCAAAAATACTACATATTCTGAGAGAAGGCAGAACACAATCAATGCCTTGTAAAGGAATCCACAAATACCACATATGAGAGACTAGAAAGGATCATGTATCAGGAATCTCTGAGTTTTATTTTGAAAACCTATAAAATCTCCAGGATGAAGGTAGATCAAACACTTGATGCCAAGTGCTTAACTTAATCGTTCTGTCTTTCAATTGCTCAAGACCTAAGTGAAAAACCAAAAGCTCCATAGTTAAGGGTAATATGGGTAAGTTTGAAAGTCAGAGTAGTTTATCTTAATCTAGAGAAGAATTCTTGTTTGAACTCTTGTGTACTTTTTAAGCGTGAAAGCATTGTAGCAACTCCTGATCCATGATGATTTGCTAAGGGACTAGCAATGGGTAAGCTTGGGGGAACTTGTTGGCACTCATTAATGACAACTATATACCATCAATTATTGCTTAAGCCTCACCTAAAATAATGATCAAAGCATAGTTGTAGGGTTTCATTCTAACAAGTTCCACGAGTTGTGTAGATCTCACTTGTTTTGCAGGATATGAATATTTTGCCACATAAAAGTACCACAAGTGATGGATCTGACCACACCATTGCGAAGAGCTCATTGAGACGATCAAAATGGACCTATCATTTGCTATAATTGGAGTCCCAACGAGAGAGTCCTCGATGCATACGACTCAAGATTCTCTAGAATATTCCGGAGCCTTCACCAAGCCAAGAGTTTTAAGGACCAACCTAATAAATTCTACAGCTTTGGTGAATTGTTATTTCTCAGGGACTAAACAGTATAATCTGAGGAGGAGTAGGAGGCAAGTAACCATATCAAATCAAGTCGGATCTCCACAAAAGTCATAAAAGATGGATCTAGAAGACACTAGAAGCCACCAGAGCAAACGAGAGGGCAACCTGACCCCAGCCCAGGTCGGTCAACCCAGGTAGGTCCCACCTGCCAGCAAGTTTGTGCCTATAGCCTTCCACTGCCTTTGAGGTCCAATCTACACCGCCGTTCAATGTCGGTTTGATCCGAAGGCCATGGTGCATCCTATGGGGCTATATAACCAGATCCAGACCCCCCTCAGAACAGATCATCATTATTCATGTAATCATTATTGATAGCTACAACAAAAGCTAGGGTTTCCAGAGTTAGAGAGAACTAGAAGCTCGACTTCAAGTTTAGGGTTAGATCTAGCTAGATACAAGTAGGCTTGAAGCGCGGCTCAGGATTCCGGATCGCCGTCTGGAGACTTGGTAATTATATCGTTGTATCTCTATTCAACTTTGTTCTAGTTCTAAATATATTATTATGTTCTTGTTCTTCTTCTTCTTAGTTCATTCAAGTTTTATGTTTGATATAGTTTCAATCTATAATAAGTTTATGCATTTGTTTGTAGAGAGCTTAGTTCTATTTCGGATAGGATCAATTGGTAGAAATAATGTAGACATGGTGTCTAGATTAGGTTTACCTACGAATGCACCCTTTATTCCGGGCCAATTGGTGGTAGGTCACGAAGGTGACTATTATAGCTTCGTTGAGTCCTCTGTAGTCCACCCCCCCCGAATATTAGGCTAAGCAGAACCTGGTTACAGGAGCGAATTGCTCTAGACATCAAACTCCTTGCTTAATGTTCCTTATGCATAGATGGAAGATTGATTGTGCTATATATGATAATATGGACTAGGGTTTATAATAGACTTGATTGACTCTAACATAACCTAGGAATCTAATCTTGTTGTTGTTTTGAAGCGTGGGCCCTAACACCAGCTAGTGAATTTGTAATGTTGTGCGTTCCCGCCCCGGATGGTGATGCAAGATGGACACAGCTATGTATACTGGTTCAGGCAAGGAAGGCCCTACGTCCAGTGGGGGTGGCAAGTTGTATTATCTTGCACCAGAGTGCTTGTAGTAGGGCTTACAAGTACGGGTGTGTTGTGCTTCGGCTACCTTAGGACTTAGTGAAAGTGCCGAGTTGTGGAACCCCCCAGAACTAACCCTGGCGTCCCCTTTTATAGCTCAAGGGAAGGTCGTGGGCATACAAAGATATCTTAGAGGTAAAGGGAGGTTGACGTTGTAATACATGGATGACACGCGCCGGGATGGTCTTGGTCTTCTTGATGCGCCACAGTGACAGCCAGGATTGCCGCCGAGAGGTCCTGATCCAGGCGTGCGTCGGACTCCGTCTGCCACGGTGGAGTAGGTGTACTTGCGCTGACTTCTGAGCCTCTACTGGTCGGTTCGAGGGTCCGGGGGTGGCCTCGGCATGGGGCAGGTGATCCGTATCCTGGATTCCCGGGGTATGTCTGCCATGGGATTCGGCCGAAGGGTCTTGGACGGTGCCGTAATGCGGGTTCGGGGGTAGAGTAACGCCCGCCATACTGTAATAATGTCGTTCGTGTCACTTTTTATGATCAGGCAAGGGCGATGAAGGTGATTCGACCCTGTACTTTACCACTATGCAAGCTACAGGGGTCATGAGATTAGATCTGAGTAGGTGGGAGCATTGAATGCGTCTATCAAAGGGTAGGTGAGGCTTGGTGTTGAGGGCGGGGGCCTCGTACGGGACGGAGGGACCCCGTGGCATCGGGCCTCGTACACCACGCATGTGTCGGCCTCTCGACCCTCGAGAAGGCAGAGTCGAGGCTTGAGGAGGCGGACAAGAGGGGTCCGACCCTCGTACAAGGCAGAAAACCGTTCGAGGGCTCGACCCTCATACGGGACAGAGATCTACCTAAGGGGTTGGGCCTCGTATGGGGTGCGGATTGGTCAAGACTTGGTTTTGTGGCGCTGTGATGTGTCGTGGGAGATTGTTCCCTTCCTTTTGAGGGTCTAGAGTTATTTTGGCAAGCTGGCTTTGGCCGCTTTGATCAGATTGTTTAGGGTATCCCATATTTGGGTACCCGACAGTAGCCCCCGAGGCTTTGCTCAAACGGAATCATTTGCGCAGAGACTCATGAACTAGAGTCATAGCTGTTCGTCGGTCCTCCGGTGGGTGTGCACGAGTGCACCCACCAGGTGTAGCCCTCGAGCCCTTGAAGGATTAGAAGAATCCTCCGAGGGTTTTTTTGTTGTTCGAGGAGTATAAGCAGGGGTTCGAGCCCTGAGATGTTGGGTTGGTTCGGTCGGAGCTGATTTTCGATGAGGCCCCGAGTCCAACTCGAGTGAGGCTCGTCGGAACCCGCTTTGTTTTGGCCGTTCGACCCTCACGCCCTTTGAGGAGGAGGGGTGGGATCTGACGTGCTACCCTCGTTGGGCGAGCATCGGCTGATCTCATTCGAGCTTGGTAAGGTTCATTCGAGTGGGAGCCCGTGCCTCTTTCGCTTGAGGTCGGCTAGTGGCCGCTGGGGTGCTCACCAAAAACGCCGGTTTGGGGTCACATGGGGACCAGGCTCATTTGGTAGAGCCCGGCAGCTCGATGCCTCCCTCCGTAGGGATCCCGTTTCGACCCCTACCAGGCCTTGAATATGGCTTCTTTAGGCCTCTCGAGGCTTCATCAAGACTTTGTCACCACATTGTGGCTGCCCAAAAAGTCGTCCCTGGCTCGGAGTTTCGAGGGCGGCTGTCGAACCCGCATCGCGAGCCAGCCTGTGCTCCCTCGTAGCTTACCATTCGGAGGTGGGCCCACGATTCCATCATGGGGAAGGAAGCAGTGTGGTTTGAGTCTATCCGCCCATTGAGAGTCGCACATTTTGAGGCGAGCAGCGTGGCGTTCCAATTCCAGTCGGGGAGGCGGACGGTTGCGCTGTGAGATTTGAACGCGTGTCCCTCCCGAGATTCGAGGAGCCGGTTAGATATGAGAGCAATAAATGGGGGATACCTACCCGGATCTGCTCGTTGCTGCACCGTTTCTATAAAACTCGCTCCACGCCCCACCTTCCTTCCTACTGTTTCCGCAGCCCTGCCTTCCATCGCCCCTGCGCCTTCCACCGCGAGAGAGAAGGGTTTGCGGGAGCCATAAGGAATCACGGGGGGCATTCCTTCCAGGGAGGTCATCGCTACCATCGCCACCGCTTTCTCCACTTCCTTCGTCGAGATGTCGCCCGCCACCATCCGCGCCGCCGAGCCGTGGTCCCCGTCGGACGTAACGGAGTCGGACTTGACCACGTTGGTGAGCAGGGAGCTCCTCCACCCAAAGACTAGCTCGAAGCGCCCAGAGTGGATGGTGCCGCGGCAATCTCACCACGAGCCCGCGCCGCCGGAGGGCTATGTGGTGAGCTTCACTGCCTTCCACGAGCGCAGCTTCGGGATTCCGACGGGTCGGCTCATCCGGGGCATCCTTCACCACCTTCAAGTCGAGCTTCATCAACTCAACCCCAACTCAATCGCGCAGGCAGCCATCTTTATGGCCATTTAATGAGGACATGCCAAGCATTCACTCATCTTCAAATGAAAGTCCACTTGATATAGCTGGTCCAATTACAAGGAGT
>DXKC01035039.1:0-11591 GCA_031170775.1 Cymbopogon citratus
AAAGGCAAAAAGAAACTTCTGAAACTGAAACTGAAAAGGCTCTCCTACCTCTGCCGGCCAAGGCTGCCGGCTGCGTATCTTCGCAACCAGTTGGCAGTTGCCACTCCCGTCCCGTCCTTCTAGACGTCCGTGTCTTGTCTTTGCTTAGCCCGGCGCATCAAACAAAGGCCAGGCCCGCCCACACGTCGTCTTCCTCCATCTACAAAAGCGACGGCGGCACCGCCACACCATCAGCCAGCCTCCAGTCGAGGACGACGAGACCTATCCCAAAACTTCACGGGCGAGCGAGCGCGGCCACGCACGCCATACGCGCTGCTCGCTCCATCCCTCCCTGCCGACGCCGCGTTGGCTGGAGAAAGAGAGACTGAGAGAGGCGATCCATGAAGGAGGCACTCGGGCTCGCAGTGGGCGGCGGAAGGCGGCGGCTGTCGGCGCGGGAGGAGGAGCTGCTGGGCCTCCTCGCGGGCATCCCCGACGGGGGCGACGGCGACGGCTCCCGCGAGCTGTCCTTCTCCGACCTCGTCAGGCCGCCGAGCGCGGACGCGGAGCATGCGGAGCCGGACCCCGGGGACCCGGCGGCGGCGGTGCCGCGGGAGGACGATCGCCCGGCCGCGGCGGCGTCGAAGAAGCGGCAGCAGCAGCAGGCGGCGAGGCAGAGAGCGGCGCGGCGGAGCGGCGGGAGTAGGGGGAGCTGTGGCGGAGGCGGCGACGGCGTGCTGCTCAACTTCTATGTGCCGGGGCTTCTCACCAGGAGCATGACCACGCCAAAGCCCAGCCGCGGCGGGCTGCCGTCGCACGGGGCTCTGCAGGGCGCGCCGGCGAAGACTGTTGCCGCCGCCGCCGTCGCCGGAAAAGCCAGCAGGTCAGTCCGTCAGTGCCGAACCAATGATCACGCTTTGCAGTTGTTTTGGTTGCCATGAAAACCTTAAATTTCCATGGCTAATTAATCTCTGTTGCATTTCCTGCTTTTCTGTATCATCAGAACTCAACTAATCATGCATACATGTGAATTCATTTAAGAAAAAAATTGTATCAACATCTGCAATTAAGAGGCTGTTTTTGTCACTGCGATTGACACCGCCAGCTGACTAGTTGCAGATTGAAAAAACATCTACAATCATGACAGAGTGTTGCCATTGTATTCTAAGATGAAAATTTTTTCTGAAACTGATATGGATTGTCTGAAAGTTGAAACCCATGGATCCCACAGTTATTTTGAAAGATTTCCTACCACACAGGACAGTACAATTATTACGTTATTGCAATCATCAGGCCCTAATCCAGTAGTACCATAGTATGTACTACTGCAACTGCATGATATCATTAGATGTTCTCGTTAGTCACTGCACACCTTTGCGACGCTTTTCGTTTGGTCAGCATGAGTGCCTGGTCTGTATCCAAAACACACCTTTTTTTCAACCACACGCCGCTGAAAGTTATAATCGATGGATTTGTTTTTTCTTTTCTTTTCCTGGGACCGGTATCTTTTGGACCAAACGGTTCTTCCATCCATCCTTTTGACCTGTCTCATAGCTTTGGACCAAACGTCTGTTCTTTCTGTTCCTGTCCCTGCTGCCTTCTTCAGTCTCATGTTTTTTCCTGGTCTATTCTGCGCTACCAAAGCACTGAAAACCTGTAACATTTGTAAGGATCAATCTGCCTTTACCCTTCGGAAGCTTCTTCCTTGATAGTGTACACCTTTTCAGAAAAAAAAAATGGCGAATGCTTTCAGAAAAAGTTTTGGTAAAAACAGTTTTTCAGACTTTCAGATTACTTCTCCTGCTCTACTGTTTCAGATTCGTTTGTGACATCATTATATGTACCCCAAAGCTAACAAAACCGACATCCAATCTTTCAGGACGCAGACGGCGCTGGGCATCGGTTGCTGGCCGGCGTTGTGGGGACGCGGCCGCCGGCCGGCCAAGGCCTGCAGCTGAAGCTGAAGCTGACAGACGATCACCGGCGCCCGCCACCAACCGGCGGAGGAGTAGCTGCTGTAGCTTCTTTTCATGAGCGTTCGTTCTTGCTCTGCAACTAACCTCAGACCATTGCTTGCACCTGTACATAATAGCCGTCCGTCCTTCTCCCTCTCCCTTTCTGGTGTGACACAGCGATCTCTCTTGCAAACTCTTGACGTCTGAACCGCCGTTTGAGCACGCACGCCGGGCCTCACGTTTCAGCTGCCTCACTGCACGAGTTCAGAGAAAGCAAACAGAACCTGAACCTGAAACTGAATGACTTGCCACTGGCTAACGGGTGCAGTGCCGTGCCGTGCATCCGCTGCTGCTGGCAAATCAGAGGAGGTGCAATGCAGGCATCGGAAAGAACAGGTCTTCGCTTTGCTCGTGCGACTCGTGCCTGTCAGTCGCCTTCCCACTGTTACTGTAGTGCGTTTTCCGTGCTTAGAGAGTGTTGGAGAAGCCTCGTCGTCGGCTCGTCGCAGATGCACGACACGTCTGAGCGTGGCCGAGCGAGCAGCGTGAAGCGACTGGTCGGTGTGCCAGCGATGGGACTAGGATATGACGAGCGATCGCGCCATCGTTGTACTGTACCGTGGCGTGTACCGCTGCTGGCTTCCGAGACGTGGCCGGGTTTCCGGGGAGGCGCGTCCGTTTCTGGCGACTAGCTGAAATCGGCCGTCTCGTCGGGAAGATTAGTACCGTGTGCCGCGGGTTTCAGAGTCTTGACTCTCTCACTCTCCTAGGCGCCGTTTAGATCCTGAAAAAAAGAAAGTTAAGAATTCTAAACACTGTAGTATTTTTGTTTTTATTTAATAAATATTATCCAATAATAGATTAATTAGGCTTAAAAGATTCGTCTCGTGATGTCCAACTAAACTGTGTATTTAGTTTTTATTTTTACCTACATTTAATGCTCCATGCAAATGGCTAAATATTGATGTGATGGTGATGTGATGGAGAGAAAGCGAAATTTCTAGCCTTTAGCCCTAGATCTATACAAGGCCCTAGTGTCAAGTCCAGTGTTGCGATGTTTCAAAAAATTTGAGTCCAATGTTGCGATGCTTGAAAAGACTCTGTTGAAAATCTGACAATTAAGGGCGCTTCACCAACACGAACAAGATGAATGAAACAGGAGTAACCGTTGAATTTGTTTAGGAACTGAGTGAGAGCCACGGCACTACGGCACCGGTTCTGACAAGCACCTGTTCGCTGGAACGGTTCTGGCTGACTGATTCTGGCTGATGCTGATTTATTATGAAAGAAAAGTATTGCTGAATGGTTAGCTGATAAGTACTGATAGAGCAAACGAACAGGGAGTTTTCGATAGAAAAGTGTGTGCTGCAGGATATGACGTCATTCTTTCTAGCCCAGTCATGACTGCACACAGCACACTAGGAATGCTACGTAACCAATTTTCCAGCACACGGCCGGCACGCCCGGGGCGCACGGCCCACGAGCACGGCACGGTCGTTCACTTGTTCGTATTCTTGCGTCATGTTCGGCATGGTCGTGTATGCACTTGCCAGCAACTTCATTGTTTAAGTGATCTTGGTGGATTGCTAAATGCTAACGTTTGGTGGATTTGTTTGTTCAAATCAAGGTTGTTGAGCTGAACGTAACATGTTTTTTTTTTAGCATCTGAACGTAACATGTTTTGTGTCGATGGCCTACTCAATAAATATGAAGGAAGTGGACACCTTACAAACATATTAATCAGTTACTAGCAATTTTAACCACCTTATATGGTACGCAAACCATCTCTTTTTTTAATGTAAAAAAATATTTTTAATTTAACAATGCTATTTCTTCTCCATGCATTCTCTCTCCTTTTAGAATTCAAATGTAGTTCTCACATCAAACCAGGAAGGGATAGATGGCTAGCACTTTTAGATAAACTTTTATGCAAGTATAGGTGAACTATACATGCTTCATTGAATTAAGGAGTAGTCAGTTTGGGGTCAGCTTTTATGTTTGGTTTTGGGACATCAAAAGTGGGATTAGTCACACGACATGTGGGGCCCACTCTATTTTTTTTACTTCCTCTCCCTATGTCTGTTCCTACGCACGTGGCGAGCGGGCACTACAGCGGAGCAGTGGCAGCCAGTGGGGTTCAGGCACGCCTGAGCAATGGCAGACCCCGGTGGTGGGGGCCCAGCTCGCCCGCGATGGCTACGTCAGGCTTGATGCTCCGCAATTAAGCAATGTTGTCCTACTTCCCTGGACTCCGTTCGCCCAATTTACAAGAGCATCATCATCCCGGATCGTCATGGAATGTACCACCGGTGGACCATCCTGCACCTCCCCGACTTTGACAAACCAAACACTAATTTAGAACGCGCTGTGAGAGAAAGAATCGTACAAGTACACAATAATTTAAATTGGCTTGAAGGTTGAGGGAATAAAAAATAGTGCAAAATAATACAAACCAACGTACAAAATTTACCATCCATCTTCGTAGTGCAAAGCGTCGTTTTCCCCCAACTTACTTTTTTTTTTTTCCATCCGGTCATTTCCCATTTTTACCGTATCGTTATCACAATATCCGCGATCCTCTATCAAAGTACAGGAGTAAATTACCTGTCCGTATCACGGTCGAACAGGTCCGAAACACGAGTCGGTGGTGGCCGCCGCAATACGCGAATCCTTAAGGGCAACCCAAAGCTTGCCCTCAACGGCTAATTCCCCCGAAACCGAAACCCTCCAGGCCCGTCGATCCCAGCCGTCCGATCCCGCCGCCCGTCCTCTTCCTCGCCGCACGCCGCCTCCCGGGTCCCGACCGTTGGAGCCGCGATCCGAATAAAGCTGCAGCCGCACCGCCGTCTTCTTCCTTCCACCGCACAAGCCTCTCTCCCCTTTCCTCCCTCCCACCTCCCTTTCCGATCCCCACCGTACCCAGAAGCCGTAGACGAGAGCGACGAAGAGGCGGCGCAGGCGCTCGAGCTTCTCCTTGCCCCGCGTCTTTCCAGCGGCCGTCCCGTTTCTTGCCGTCGGCGTTCTCGGGGAGGGCGACTCAGCATCACCAATGGCGACGAGGAACCACCGCGCCGCTCCCACTGCTGCTGCCGCTGCCACGGCGAACCGAGGTGAGCCGTCGGCAATCTTGGCCCTTCCGCTGTGCGTCGTTCCGGTTCTTGATCCGTTGTTCGCCTGCTTGTTTGGATCCTCCGCCAAGAACAGATTTTCTTTCGTTCTATGTGCTGCCAGGGGACGCCTGATTCCCTTTCGCGTGTCATGATTTGATTTTAATGTATCCCGGCTTCTTGGATACTGATTCTTGATCTCTCGTAGCTCTGTTGTTACATTCGTGCATCAGGATTTGATTGCGATGTAGTCCAGGTTATTTGATTCGATTTATTCATCGATCTGCTCCTGAATTTCTCACGCGAAGCCATGTTTCAGTATCGAACAGTCCAATCTTTGTTGCTTTTTCTTTAAGATTTAAGAGGAGCTTTGCTTCGATTTCACACGAATTTCATGCTAATCGAATTGCCGCTCCTCTTGGTTGATGATGGTCAGGTGCCGCGAGGGTCGCCGGGAAACAGAAAGCCGCCGCCGGCGGCGGCAGGCCTGACGCCGCACGCCAAGTCCTCGGTGACATTGGCAACGTCGGCACCTCCGATGTCCTCGACGGGTAAGACACTAGAAATCGTCAAGGCCGTCTGCTGCATCTCTTCTCTTTCTTTCAGTTGTCCTCTGAAACCTGTTTGCCTCGCCGTTACAGGAGGATCAAGCTGCCGGAGGGGATCCATCGCCCCATCACCAGGAGCTTCGGCGCCCAGCTCTTGAAGGCGGCCGCTTTGGCGAAAAAGGTAAGCAGATTAGCCACTACTAGTACTGCATTGCATTTGATTCTTCAGATTCTTGCAACCGAAAGCATCTTATTTGGTCTGATCCCAATTGGTGATTGTGCTTCTGCAGAACACCGCAGCTCCTGCTCAGCCTGCAGCGGCGCCGGCGCGCGCCGTCACGAAGCCAGCCAGGAAAGTGCCAACGAAGAACATCCATCGCCCTGAGCAGGCTCCCAAGGAGAAGAGGAAGCCATCGGAGGGTCCCGTCAAAGGCTCCGAGGGGAACAGGAAGCCATCGGAGGGCGCCGCCGGCAGCGGCCGCTTTGTGCAGAAGAATGGGAGGAGCAAGAACGTATCCACGCTTTCCACCGTCCTTTCTGCTCGTTCCAAGGTCCAGCACTTGTTCTACACTCTTGCATCCTTTCTGTTCGATGTCTGCATGATCGTTTGCGTGCTCTTGCATCGTCGTTGCTGATCGGTTCAGTATGTATAAACGTGTTGCTTTGCTCTCGTCGATATCAGGCTGCCTGTGGCCTTACTGAGAAGCCAAAGCCGATCATTGATGACATTGACAAGTTCGATGTCGGCAACCAGCTTGCCTTGGTGGACTACGTTGAGGACATCTACACATTCTACAAGACCGCCCAGGTATAGTAACTGCAGCTTCATCTTCAGCAAATCTGTTCAAGAAACCTTGTTCTGAATCTGTCTTCACCATACACCATGTTCGTGTGTTTGTGTTGCAGCATGAGTACCGTCCCACTGACTACATGGGCAATCAGCTTGACCTCACCCCCAAAATGCGCGCCATCCTCACAGACTGGCTCATTGAGTCGCACCAAAAATTCCATCTCATGCCAGAAACGCTCTACCTCACCATATACATTGTGGACCGGTACCTGTCGATGCAGCCCGTGCCGAAGAAGGAGTTCCAGCTCGTTGGCATGGCAGCAATGCTGATCGCCTGCAAGTATGAGGAGATTTGGGCACCGGTGGTAAGGCCAAAGCTCCATTCGTATCTTGCCATTATTCTGATCCTTTCTGGATGCTTGAAACTTGAAAGTTTTCCGTCGCAGGTGAATGACTTCATCCAGATATCTGATTGGGCATTCACCCGGCAACAGCTTCTCGTCACAGAGAAGTCTATTCTGAACAGCTTGGAGTGGAACCTCACCATCCCCACCTCATACCATTTCCTGCTGCGATTCGCCAAGGCTGCCGGTAGTGCTGCTGATGAACAGGTAAAGAAGAACTGCTCTCTGTTGTATTATCATCACATCATGTGTGCTCTCTTCCTGTTTTCTGCTGACACTTGTGTGCTCCTACGATTGCAGCTTCATCACACGATTTTTTACTTCGGAGAGCTTGCGTTGATGGCTTACGGTATGGTGACGGCAAGTCCTTCGATGGTTGCTGCCTGCGCTGTGTACGCAGCTCGCCTCACCTTGAAGAAGACTCCACTCTGGACAGAGACATTAAAGCAGCACACTGGCCTCCACGAGCACCAGCTTCTGTAAGTGCTACGTTCCATGAATCCTCGAGTGGGATGGTGTGGTGCTCTGTGCTTACAAAGTTTTCTGCCAACAGGGAAGGCGCAAAGACACTTGTCTGCTCCCATGCTGCTGCTCCTGAGACGAAACTGAAGAGCGTCTACGAGAAGTACACCACCGAGGAGTTTGGGCGTGTTGCTCTGCACCCACCGGCTGCTCTTCCAGGCCTTGCACCGGCTGCTCTTCCCGGCCTTGCACCGGCTGCTCTTCCCGGCCTTATCTAGTTATAGAGGGATTTGGCTGCGTTTGCTTGGTCACAAATAAATACTCTATTCTCAGGAGTAATATAGGGGGATTTGGTGCGTTTGTTTCAAATGATACTGAATTTGTTTGGTCAATACTATTCATAATTATATGAATAACCACATTGAAAATTTCTGATTGATTTCATAGATACTGAATTTGTCTGTAATTGATTTCATAGCTACTGAATTTGTTTGTAAATTTCTGTTTGGTCACTACTATTCTGAATTTGTTTCAAATGATACTGAATTTATTTGTGATTCCCAGCGAATGTGCTAACTTTCAACGTGTGGTTATTCATACTGAAATTATTCCTGATTCCTGAAACACTTGCTGCTTCACTCATTTCAAAGCGTGAAACACTTGCTGCTTTACTCATTCCTGAAATGAGTGAAGCAGCAATTCACTTCCACATTTTCAATATATATGTAACAGATTCTGAATGTGCTAACTTCCATCTGAACAATTAAAAGAGCTGCTGTCAACTGGATGCAGCAGCATGCATGCTTATTGTTGCCTAACTGAAGGTTCCTAACATTGATCGATCACTGACTCCCCTCTGAGAATCGATCACAATACCTAGCAGCACCTGCAGTTTTCTACTGCTGAAGTGACTCCGTTTGACATTCAGAGATCTCAATGTGAAATAAAGTTGATGAAAGATGTGACATCTTTCCACGAGGATCCACCATTTTCAGACGCAGCCCGAGCTGCGTCTTTCAAGAGCGCCGCTCGCTTCCTCATGTCCTCGACCTCGGCCGCGTCAGGGCGCATCAGCCTCTCCACGGCCGCGGCGATCGCCTCTCTCCCGATGACGCCGTCGGCCCCCGCCATGTCCCTGAGGCCGACCCCAGTCTTCCACACCTCGGCGACGAGCCGGCTGTTGGTCGGCTGGTCGAACGCGATGGGCATGGTGAGCATGGGCACGCCGGCGTACACCGCCTCGAGCGTCGAGTTCATGCCGCAGTGGGTGAAGAATCCCCCGACCGAAGGGTGGCACAGCACCCTCAGCTGGTCCGTCCATGGCACGATGCGGCCGGCGGCGTCGGGATCGCGGATCAGGCCTCGCGCTCGGGAGCACGCGTCGGCGTCGCGGAGCACCCACAGGAACCGGGCCTTGCTCTCGGCCAGGCCAGCGGCGATCTGGTCGAACTGGGCGGCGGACACCGAGAGGAAGCTGCCGAGAGAGATGTACAGCACCGAGCACGCCGGCTGTGCGTCCAGCCACGCCATGTGGCCGCCACTGTCTGGACTGGCCTTGTGCTCTTGCAGTGCCATGAACGGGATGCAGGGGCCGACGGCGTACACTGGGCATGGAAGGCTTTGCCTCAGCGCGTCCATGGCGTCACTCTCGAGCTCTTGGAAGGTGGTGAAGATGACACATTGCGCTTTCTTTACAGAGGAGTGGGCTTCAAGGATTCTGTCCAGCAGTATGGCATTGGTGTGTGTGGGTGCAAGATCGGCGAACCTGATTGATTTCGTGCCGGGAATATAATTTTCAATCAAACAAGAATCAGAAACGTCTGCATAAGAGCGTGAGATCAATTAGCAGAAATGTTGACATGCCAAAGAAGAACAATGTTAGTACGACAGCTGTTAGTACCCAGAGACGCGCCGCCGGCGGCCGCCGCGGGTGGGAGCAGGTGGAAGCTGTACTGCACGGCGAACATGGTGGCGCTGATGGGGCACATGATGCACACAGGCACGCCCCTCCGCGCGCCGACGGCCACGGTCCACGGAACGAACACGTCGGCCACGATGGCCGTGGGCGCCGGCGGCGGGAGCCTGTCGAGCAGCCGCTCGAACGGCGCCGCCATCTTGGTGTACACGGCCTCCATGAAGCCGGCCTGGTCGTTGGCGCGGCCGTGCTCCGAGGGGATCACGTTCGGGATGGCCTCGAAGCGGACGCGCGGGCCCAGGTCCGGCGGCGCCGCCGGGGCGCCGAGGAGGCCGAGCCACTCCTCGGTGACGACGACAGTGATGCTGACGCCGTCTCGAGCTGCGAGGAGGCGGCACAGGTTCAGCATCGCGTTGACGTGGCCGCGGCCTGGGTACGGCACGGCCACGAGGTGGCACGGCGCCGCCGCCATGGAGCCCATTGCTCGACCTGCTCCGGCTGTAGGCTTGCAAGTTGCAGGACGAGCACCGCGCACGCACTCACACGAGAAACCTTGAGGTGGTCTTGTGAACCGTGACGAGATCCGCCATTGGAGACGCAGTATTATAGCTGTCAGGCTGCGGGGTTGGTGGTGGTGCCTCGATATCCTCCGGGCTCTGGCTATGATGGACGGCACGCCATTTCTGACAACCTTCCATTAGTTTTTTGAACTCAGTTCAGAGTCCTACGAAAACGAAAGGTGAGAGCATTTTGGAGTAGCAAGGACCAGGCTTTGCAATTGTGGCCTGCCTGAAGAAGAGCATGGGCTAGCCCAATTTGGGTTGTTGAGGCCTGATGTCCTTGCAAAAAGGTCCATCTGAGCTCTTCTCTCAGCTATTGTTTGTGAGTTCGATTTGTCTCACTCAAATAAAAAACAAAAATTAGAGTAAAAAAAGTCACACGTCTTACAATTTGAACGGGTTTAGTAGAACAGAAGCACACTGAACAACTTCGAAGTGCACAATAAATTCAACAAACATTTAAGGCTATTTCACGCCATTAGGTGAGAGTTAACCAAATGCATATTATTAGTCCCTTTGTCAGCATCGCAAAGCCACAAGCTACAATTTGTCATTCCTACTGACCATTTCATGTTTTGTCATTCCTACAATGCCACGGTGTAGTGAGAAACACATGGATAAGTCGAAACTGAAATAGTTGGTACACACCTCATCCAAAATTCCCAATTAAAGATGCAAAATAATTGGAAGTAACTCTCCAATTGTATTCCTAGACATATAGTGCATTCAGAAGCTTGAAATCCTGCTTCTTCAGAGTGAACGAACTTGGTCTAACGATTCAGAAGCCTGCTCCTCCTGGTTGCAGTTCTAAGGCTGACACTAATCCAGAGAGATGGCATAACGTCTGTTATTAGTTTGATTTTGCTGCATCCATTATACTGTATGCTTCTTGATCTATCTCCTTGAATCGCAATAACTAGTAATTTGATTCTAGTAATCCACAATTATCTCTCTAGCTAGTAGGAATGTAGGATTACCATTCTCCCCAGTAAGTATAGCGTGCTCGTCGTACAGTTGAGAGTAGAGGCAGTCTGAGTGGCAAAATCAAACGGCACTACCACCACCAGCAGCTCCACGTACGCCAGCGGCAGCGATGGCCGCTGCTCCGTCTTGCATGGAGGAGGATGCCGGCACTACTGCCATCGGCAACGCCGTCTTGGCGTCGGCCTCCTTCTCCTGCGTCTCCTTGTGCTTGCCCCAGAGAACGGAATAGAGCCCTGCCACGATGAGCACGGCGCCGAGGACGCCCCCGAGGTAGATCTTCTCGGAGAGGATGAAGGAGCCCATGACGGCGACGATGATCATCATCAGCGGGCTGAACGCTGACGCGAACACCGGCCCGGTCTTCTGGATCACAAGACCTTGCACGTAGTACGCGATGCTCGACGTCACGATGCCCTGCAAGAAACGGACATACAGCATGGTCATGGTCAGCACCGAGGGCCATCATCAATCATCATCATCTGAATCGATTGGATCCTTACGGCGTAGGCGGCGGCGAGCAGGTTCATGTCAAAGCCGATGGTCCAGACGGAGGTGCGGCGCTCCATGACGAAGGTGACGACGATGGCCTGCAGGGTGCCGATGAAGCAGACGAGCGTGGTGAGCGACAGCTGCGCCGAGTACTGCTTGATGGTGTGCGTCTGCAGGACGAAGAGGGAGGCCCAGGCGAGGGTGGCCACGATGACGAACACCGAGCCGAGGAACCACTCTCGGGCGCTCATCTCTGCGGCGGCGGCGGCGGCGGGGGCCTCGGCTCCTCCGTGGACGGCGGCGTGCCTGGTCCACGGCAGCTGCATCAGCGGGCCCTTGTAGAGCGTCATCAGCATCGCGCCGGCCACGGTCACCACCGTCCCGAGCACCTTGGCCTG
>DXKC01035071.1:0-23030 GCA_031170775.1 Cymbopogon citratus
ACACCTTTAGTCCCATAGTGAAAGTTGCTACTATTAGACTTATTCTGTCTCTTGCTGCGTCTCAAGGGTGGTCTTTACGGCAGCTTGATGTCAAAAATACATTCCTTCATGGTGTTCTTGAGGAAGAAGTTTATATGCATCAACCACCTGGATATAAGGACAAGAAGAGGCCCGAGTTTGTATGTCAACTTGACAAAGCCTTTTATGGTCTTAAACAAGCTCCGCGTGCCTGGTATGCACGACTATGCAGCAAGCTTGTGCAGTTGGGTTTTACTCCATCTAAGGCTGGCACTTCCTTGTTCTATTATAACAAGAATGGCATTATTATGTTTGTGTTGGTCTATGTTGATGATATTATAGTGGCAAGCTCGTCACTTGATGCAACCAAGGCCCTGGTCAAAGATTTGGAGAGTGACTTTGCACTCAAGGATCTTGGAAATCTTCATTACTTCCTCAGAATGGAAGTGATCCGAACCAAAGATGGTCTGATTGTGTCCCAACATCGTTATGCTACAGAAGTGGTAAAAAGATCTGGCATGAATAAGTGTAAGGCAGTGGATACACCATCGTCGATCTCTGAGAAGCTCCGTGCAACCGGTGGAACTCTGTTGAGTGATGAAGATGCTTCAAATTACAGGAGCGTTGTGGGAACACTGCAACACCTAATTCTTACTTGGCCTAATCTTTCATACTCAGTGAACAAAGTGTGTCAATATCTTCATGCACCGACCACTGCTCACTGGAGTGCAGTGAAGACAATATTAAGATATGTTCAAGGAATTATATCACTGGGGTTGACATTCAAACCATCCAAGTCTATGATTGTGAGTGCTTTTTCGGATGCTGATTGGGCTGGGTGTTCAGATGATCGACGATCAACTGGTGGTTTTGCTGTATTCTTGGGGGCTGAACCTAATCTCATGGAGTGCTCGCAAGCAAGCCACAGTTTCTAGGTCAAGCACTGAAGCTGAATATAAAGCCTTAGCTGATGCTGCCACTGAGATCATGTGGATACAAAAGTTGCTCACTGAGTTGAAAGTAACTCACTCAAAGGTAGCACGGTTGTGGTGTGACAACTTTGGTGCCACTTACCTATCACAGAATCCAGTCTTCCATGCCAGGACTAAACATATTGAGATAGACTTTCACTTTGTTCATGAACGAGTTGCTTAGAAGCTCATGGATATCTAGTTCATTCATTCCGGTGATCAAGTGGCAGATGGTTTTACAAAACCGATCAGCACTGCGAAGATGAAAGAATTCCGAGCCAATCTCAACCTTGAATGTGGCTGAGATTGAGGGGGAGTGTTAGAAGATATGGTATGTTATACAATACGGTATGTATTGTAGAATAGATCCCATATGATCATGTGATCCAAGGTGTATAGCTTGGCGTATAGCTTGGCGTATAGCTCGGGGTATAGCTTGGCGTGTGGTCCAAGGTGTAATCTCGGTTGTAATCTCCATCTCTTGTTGTACAAGCCTACGTGCTACTATATAATGAAGCACCAAGTACCAAGTCTGGTACCGAGGTTCCCTCATCTGTTTACACTGCAAACCATACACATGGCACAAACTGTGAATAATGCATTAATAATTAGAACAAAGATTATCTGTGGCCCAACTAACTAGTTTTAGATAGTTGAAGAAGCTAAACTCTAATTAATTAAATAACTAGCCTAATAACATAAGTAAGCTAGCCCTAGCTACAAGCAAGAAGTGAAGCAAACAATGCAAGCAAGTTACATTAGCTAGCTATAGGCGCGCTGCTGTGTAGCGCTCCTACTACCAGGTACACACATGCAAGGTTGACTTAATATGCGCTAGCTAGCTACGTCCACAGAGACTCCCTCTTGAGTGCCGTCGTCTCTCCCATGCCGCCCGCCGATGCGGCGCTGCCGTAGCCCATGCCAATGAGCTGCGGCGGGATGATGGCTCCGGCGCCGGTGCCGGCGCCGGCGTTCTGTATGAGGAAGGCGTCCACGTCGTCGGTGGTGGCCATCGCCTGCTGCTGAATGGCCGCCATCGTCATGTGGTGGTGGTGGTCGGCGCTGCCGCCCGCCGCCGCGACCAGCAACGACGGCGGTGGGACCACCATATCGTCGACGTCGGGGCCGCCGCCAACGTCCCGGCGCTGCATCTGGATGCAGAGGATCTCGGCCTGCGCGACGGCAAGCTGCATCTGCAGCTGCGACACCTGGTTCTGCAGGAAGGAGATGGCCCCGACGCAGCCGTAGACGGGGTCCCGCAGCCGCGCGTTCGCCTCGTACACCAGGCTGCTCACGGCGTCGCCGCGCTGCTGCACTGAGAGCTCCTGCACAGGGATGTATGTACGACGTTAGTTAGTTTGCTGAGCGGACGGACGCGTGCACAGCACACTGCGTCGATAAGAAATTAAAGAAGATCGACGTGCACCTGGAGCATCTTGGAGACGTTGCTGGCACCGAAGACCTTGTGGACGATGGCGAACTTGTGGGGGTCGTCGGCCGGGAAGAACGGCGCGAAGATGCAGTCCTTCGTGCACCGCCGCCGGAGCAGCTTGCACGACGCGCACGGCGACCCACCGACCATGTAGCAGATAACCCGGCCCAGCTAGCTAGCTAGCTAGCTGCGTTCTGCTATATATTGATCGTCTATCGCGCCAGACGAACAAGGGATAGTAATAATAGACTAAGTAACACTGCTATATATGTTATCTTGACCTCGTTTTTGTGCTCGCTAATAAGTGAGCTAAGCTTATATACTAACAGGACGTATGGCGCGCGGCAGTGTGAATACATTGAAGCTAGCAGAGTGAAGCATTGGCGACTGGGGAGTGTGAAACGAGCCATATTTATAAGCAGCGACATGATATGGCCGGGTAGGGCACACAACACACGCACCACGCAGCATCTGCTGAATAGTAACAAACAACGCCAGAAGTGACAGTAGGTAGAGGTAGAAGCCGGGGAAGGGGGTTTAGTGGATCTCGATGATGACGGCGGCTTAAGTGTACGCTATACTAGTATAATACACAGTAGTATCGCTGATGCATATATGTATGTATATTCAGACGCAACAGAAAAGGGTAATTACAAGCATATGTTGTATATTTGTCTGTTGTTATTAATTATATTTGTCGTCTCGTCTCTCTCAAGAGATATGCTCTTTGCCGCGCTACCTGGCGGTGCAGAATTATATATATACAATCGGTAAAAATTACAGTAAAGCTTAAAGGTAAACTTTTCAAAGAAAGCCTGCCAATATAGATGCATATAGTATGATTTGTGAGCCATGGTACATGAGTACTGATCGCTCCTGCACGACAAGGGCTTAATTAACACGGACACACACATGTGACAGACTTCCATTGGGCAGAGAAGCATCAAAGTCACCGCTAATCGGACAGTTCCCCCAAATAGCTCATGCGCAAACACAGCCAGGCTAATTAATTCCTGTCAGATTGGTTGCATGTGATAGATGCATTGCCTCGTTGACTCGTGCTATATATGTGGCGCACGCACGAACGGATATGTGCGCGATACACACGTACTGCACCCATGCTCGCTCCCAGATAAAAATGAAATTAGGAGTACGTGATTGTGTAAGTACACCAGTTAATTATATATGTTATTATCATGGAAACAAATAGCTCGCTATATTTGCCGCTATAGCTCGAAATAGCTTCTTGCGGCAGAGTGCCGCTATTTGCATTCATGCACAATTTTGCTGCTATAGTCTGATATAGCTCCGCTAATCACGGTTGATAAAACGCTAAACACTATTCCCTTAGCTCGCTATTTAAAACCATAGTTATTATTGGGTTGCAGTCAATCAATCAATTATTAGGTTATTATTATTAAGATTCATTTATATATAGTTATATTATCGTGCAAGATCGTGCGATGATGAGAGAGCTACTAGATCGTGGACTTGAAGCAAAGAATCAATCGAGCAGTGTGGAGTTTACTCCTTCCTTCGTGGAAAACCAATGCTGCTACTGCTCTGTAGACTGTAGTCTGTACTGCAAGTGCTTGCCGTGGGCGTACAATACAAATGCCAGTACTTTATACATTGCTGCTAGGGCAAGAATCCTCCAAAATTCATCTCCCGAGGCAATGTTCTTCTTCGTTTGTTTCTTCTATATGTGCCGCTGCAACTTATGATACATCCGGCCTAGGTGGACGTACAATACAAATACAAATGCCAGTACTTCTATACATTGCTTCTAGGGCAAGAATCCTCCAAAAATTCATATTCCGAGGCAATGTTCTTCTTCATCTTCTTTCTTCTAATGTGCCGCACGCATTACCCCAACCGTTCCTAGGCACACCCACTTGGAGAAAGGCTCAATCTCCCTAAAAGACTAGTCTGATAGAGGAAGGGTGGTCTCACCCTTTTAAGGTGGCTTCCTCCTCCCAAGCTAAGCAAAGTGAGTTTATTCAGAAGCTCACATAGTCGCCGCCCGACTACAACTAGGCCACTTGGCCCTTTTTTTGTTGCGTCTTTGCCAACGGGTAGTAGTGGAGGATGTCCTCCTCATCTCCCCCCCTAAATATGGGCCCAGCTCTGATATCAAATGATACATCCGGCCCACGTGGGGTTGGCCGTGGCTCAATAAATTAAAGTTGTCCGGACGCCAACAGTTCTTAGGCACACCCACTCGGAGAAAGGCTCAATCTGCCTAAAAGGCTAGTTTAATAGGGGAAGGGTGGCTCTCTCTTTTAAGGTGACTCCCTCCTCCCAAGCTAAGCAAGGTGGTATTATTCAGAGGGTGACACGGTGGCTGCCCGACTACCAGCGGGTAATAGTGGAGGCTGTCCTCATCAGCAACTCTGTAACCCTTCGTGCATCATGGCGACGACCTCCGTCATTATATTGTTGGTGTCCACTTGTTTGGTTTCACTATATTGTTGGTGTCCACTTGTTTGGTTTCACTTGTATAATTAAATGTATTTGCCCAGAAATATAAAATGGTGGACATGAGAAAACCGTAACCCAAGCAACTACATATGCTTTTTTTAACAAAATAAATAATGAGTTTTTGCATGATAACTGAGACCTAAGTTCAAAGACAAATTAATTGCAAAGAATGAAGTCAGCGAAAAATGGGTTCCCATACATGGGCTATCTTCTGTTAAGAAATTAAGTTTCAAATAGTATGGATATATAAAGGGAAATTAAGAGACCTAACTGCAGCCAATAATCCAATGTGTAATTACTCCCTCTGTCTTGGAACACAAGATATTTTGAGTTGTCCTATGTCAAACCTCTTAATGAGTATTAACGTGTCGAAGGGGTAAAAGATGAAAATATATTTTCTAATATATCTAATGATATAATATATGTATTGATACTAATTTGGTGTCATAAACATTATTGTTTTTTCTATAAACTTGGTGAGAGTTGCAACAATTTGACTAATTAACATAGTTCAAAATCTTTTTTTAGAAAGAACGGCGAGCTTTGCTGCCACTATTTTTATTAGACAATGAAAAGGTAAAGCAAGTGGCGGTCTAGTTTCTTTGAATGGAAATTAGGTCCAAAAAACACACAATTGAGGAGAGCACACCACTCATCCCAAATACTGTGGTAGTTCAGTTAGACCACTAATGACTTGACACCACTGGATGCTCTAGTGAACTTCACTGAGCCAATTTGGTCAAGACAACCCAACTGGTAACTCAACATGGTCAAAAAAACCAACCTAACTAGAAACTCCACAATTAACAGCTAACAAAAAACAACTAACTCAGGCAAACAAAGAAATTAGCCATCAGGCATGACCACAACCAGACAGTAGGAATGAAGCGGCAGAGCGGAGCTCGAATGGCTCATGAAACCTTCAAGGACACGACGCCGAAGGCGTCGACATCGCAAGCTCGCATGGGAAGGTTTTCACGTGCAAATCTAAAATGAGCGCGTTCGATGCCCTACGTCCTAACAAGTCCTTCCCACTGCATCAGTCATCCTCGCGTGTCTCCTTAATCCTCGTGGTTCACCTCCTCGTCGATGCCGTAGTCCTCCTCAGGATCGACATCGTAGTCCTCCCGTACACCAAGCACCACAACGAGTGAGTGCATAGAGTACTCAGCAAGCCATAACAAGGGGTGGAAGCAGTGGCAAAGCTAGAGCAAATTAGCGGGGGGGGGGGGGGGTGCCTTGCTCTTATTGATCTGAAAATTTGATCTATAAACATGGTGAAAATCTGTTTCTAACACTCTTGTTTCAATTTTTTGTGGGTGCCTGGGCACCCACACCCATGAACACATCTTCGCCCCTGGATGGAAGTATGGATGGTGGTGATGGTAGGATTATCATTAAAGGTTTGGGCCCTGGGAGAGCACTATCCCTTCTTACCAGTCCACGAGTGTTAAGAACAATTAATTAGTCAATATTATTAGCATAATTATGTTGAAAGAACTAACCAAAGGTGACCTCATCCTAGCGGTTCCCCATTACCAAGCACATGGCAATTCAAATAGGATTAATAAACTCTACAGAGGAGTACAAATTTCCCCACGTGATAGACACAGCCCTAACCATGATCAATGGCAGTGAAGGCCTAACAAGATCTCGTACCCGAAGGGAATGACAGTAGGTTTCCATCAAATTCCGCCATGGCCTACACAGGGGTCGGAACCCACTCTCATAATTTGGATGATCACACAACAACCTACAATAACTAGCGGTTGGATGATCACACAACATCAAGTGGATGGTCAGATACCATCCAATAATTAATTTAAAAAAGGTGCTCACACATGACACACTAATAAATTTTATATGGAAAACTACTTAGAAACCATACTGACCATACCACAGAAGATCAATTAGCAACAGTGTCCTCTCCTGTTAGTCTGTTGCCATGTCGGCCTGCTAGTAGCAATTATACTTCTACCTAACAAGCTGTGAGACTAGGTCTACCCATAGGGACATGTGGTTGTACGTGTATCAAACTAGGTGAGATGGCCTATGAACTGTTCATTATACAACTAAAACAGCTGTCTCCCACAGGGACCTACACAGACGAACCTACCAAGTTAATTTATCCCAAATAAATTACTCCACTCGCTCCCATCAACAAGTTAGGTTTCATTACTCATCATGTTCACATAGTTCAGCTCAATAGCTTAATTCATACATCAGAAATTCATTTATTGCATTATACTCATATATAGTCAGATAATGAGATTATAAAATTCAATTATATAAAGTAAATAGTAAGGTACAGTGATGATGGAAAGAGGGCCCCACCCTCCAATCCCACATGAACTCTTGATCCCTGCCTTCCTGGTAGTTGTCGCCCTCTATTGGTCATGGCAAACGAATAAGACTACCGTTCGATAAAATGCAAACAAAAAAGGTAACACAAAAGCAAACAAATAACTATATGGTAGTACTAGATAAAATAATAAAACAATATTTTAGAGGATTTTTGGTGGTGGCTATAGAATTAAAATAAGGAAGATATGATTATATAAGTTTAAATAAAGTATTTGATACTTTTGCAAAAAATTTTGGGAATATCCTAAGACAGAGAAAGGAGAGACCGAGGGGGAACAACACCCGACGGGGTGCGCTGGGCTCGCTGGTGAGAGCAGAGCAAAGCCATGAGCTCGCCTGAGTCAGCTTGCTAGTGGTATCCTCGCCCAGAGCTTGGCACCATTTGGTTGCCGATGCTCCAAACACCCGTCCGCAACTCTTGGTGGGATTGTTAGTGGCGTGTAGTTCGTGATAGCGGCTAGAGCTCACTATGGCGGTTGCGGTTGTGTTGTGTTGTGCTTGCCATCATGCAAAGCATTTAGGGGTGGCTTGGGTGTGTGTGTGAGGTATTTTATGTGTGTGGAGGGCGAGCACATGCTTGTGTGTGTGCCTCTTTGGTGGTGGCGGCGGTAGCGGCCATGGCGCGATGCCGCGGCTCGGTCGCAAGAGGGTCATGACAGCAGGTCACAGCAGAGCAAGGAAGGAATCTTTAAGTGACAGGGAAGGTAGAGAACAGGCTTAGGATGACATACATTAACTCTCTAATTTGGCTGAAATAGCTCTTAGGGTAGCAGAACAAAACCACAGCTCCAATGGCGGTGACGGCTACAAATGGGGGGGGATGATATCGAGCTCGATTTAGGATGGGGAAGGAGAAAGGGGAAAAGAGGAGTAGATTGTGTGTTCAAGGGTCGTGCTGACCTCATAGTGGAGGTGGTGATGGCGGACGCTCATCGGTCGGGCCTATTTATAGGCCAGCGAGCTCGGTGGCCATGGTGGTAAGATTTTTCTTTGCCGGCTAGATATTTTTTGGCATTGGCATATGGCTTCGAGCTTGTGGATGGTCCTGGTCGCTGTGTTGGTTGCCTCAGCAGGACAGGAAGAGGAAGATAAAAGGATAGGCCTTTGGAAGCAACACCAGTCCATGCTACAATCAACATCAGAATTGTACATGGAGAAGATAGTGTGCTTGCATGGCGTTCCAAGAAAAATTGTGTTTGATAGAGGTGCTCAATTCACATCTCACTTTTGGAAGGCAGTGCATGATTCTTCAGGAACCAAGTTGAATTTCAGTACTGCTTACTATCCGTAGATTGATGGATGGACTGAGAGGATTAACCTGATACTAGAAGACATGTTGAGAGCTAGTGCACTATAGAATGGCAAGAGTTTGGATAAGAATTTGCCTTATGTAGAGTTCTCATATAAAAAAGCTATGAGCATCATCTTAAGATGGCACAATTTGAAGCTTTGTATGGACGCAAATGTAGAGCCCATTTTTCTAGAATTAGACTGGAGAAAGTCAAGTGGCTAGGATTGATGTGCTTAGAAACACTGAGGAAAAAGTAAGGGTGATTTGGGAGAACTTGAGAGTGCATAGACTGGTCAGAAGAGTTATGTTGATATTAGGAGAAGAGAGTTGGTCTTTGAAGTAGGGGACTATGTCTACTTGAATGTGCCACCTATGAGGAGTATAAAGCAATTTAACATGAAGGGAAAACTAGCACCAAGGTATGTGGGCCCATTCGAAGTTCTAAAGAGATTTGGAGGAGTGGCTTATCAATTGGAATTGCGAGAAAGCTTGTCTAGCATCCATGATGTATTCCATATGTCTCAATTCAAGAAGTGTTTACGTGTTCCTGAGGAGCAAATACCTTTAGAGGAACTTAGTGTTCAGAAGGCTATAATTTATGAAGAATTTCTGATTAAGATTTTGGAGATGGCTGAAAAGCCACAAGGAGTAGAACCATTAAGATGTGCAAGGTTCAGTGGAATCAGTATTCAGAAGCTGAGGCAACATGGGAAAGAGATGATGTTTTAAGGCAAGTATAGCTTGGGTTTTCTTTCTATGATCATGATCTTGTGGCTTGATTAATGTTTAAGCAACAAACAATAAAAATGACTTTTTAGCAACTTGAAGATTTATCTATAAGTGAATCTCTTGGATTTATAGTACAACTATGAAGGTTACATGGATCTGACTTTAGTTTCCTCAAATTATATTTTTCTAGCGAGTTAGAGGACATGACGAATTGGGTATAGGACGACCTCTGTCTAGATATATGT
This sequence comes from Cymbopogon citratus, assembly GCA_031170775.1. NCBI lineage: Eukaryota > Viridiplantae > Streptophyta > Magnoliopsida > Poales > Poaceae > Cymbopogon > Cymbopogon citratus. The sequence goes on from DXKC01035071.1 coordinate 9,532, forward strand.
GTATAGCCATGAAGGAATTATGCCACATAGGAAGGGGAGTTCCTACATCCGATGACTGTTGGTATAGGTTAACGCACACTCTAGTTTTATCCGCAAGCGCACAGATAACCTACTCCTATTGTAGCACTTCATCAGGATAACCCAGTTTTAAATATCAAACCCAAAGGAATGGTTGTGATGTAGGTAGAGTCTATAGCTTAATCCGTGGGTATGGTAGTTAAGGATGAGGAAATAGAAACTAGGAGGGACTCCTAGGGTTGTCTAGTTCTTTTTCTCAAGTAAGTGATGTGATTCCGATTCAGTTGTGGATTACAGTAGAAGAGCACAAATAGAGTATGATCTACTACGTAACTTGGTCCTTCTTGGCCTATAGATGGAAGGTGAACTATAGAAGATTCAACAAGGCTAGTTACCCTTGCGAGCTACCACCGGTCCGAAATATAGGGTACATTATACAAGCAATCAAGTCTAAGCTCCACGCTTATACTACGACGGCTACTCTAATTCTAGTGCTACTAGAATCAAAGAACTCGAAAGAGAGTTGCAAACCAAAAGAACCTTAATAACAATGTTACTTACTGAAAAATAGAAGTTGATCACTAGAGAAATCTCGAACTCATGAAGAACTTGAATCCATAGATACAAGGCATAGAAGAAGATCCGACAGGCCGGCCTTCCTATAAATCTCTTCCTTCTCTCTTCTAGATCTCTAAAATCCTAACTTACAACTACAGGATCTAGAACTAGAAGATGAACTAGAACTAGAACTAGACAACTAGAGGGATTTCTACTTTGACTTGGATCGAGGGTTGAAACCCTAGTTTTTGCTCTAGAGGTAGACAATGAAGATGGAGATAGCTTCAGGGGGCCTTCAGGGTCTGATTATATAGTCTGGTGGGATGAACCATGGCCCTTAGATCAAACTGACTTGAAACAATGGTTGAGATGCGATGTAGAGGTCGGTTGAAGACCGTCACGTGAAGGAGGGGGCACTTCCAGGTGGGCCCAGGCCGGTCGGCCTAGGGGTGGGGCCGGCCGGCCCCACTTGTCAGCCTTCGAGCTTCATCTTTGTTCAGGTGTCTTCTGGAGTCTTCCATATCCTTCTAGTGCGACTTTCCAATCCGTTTGCGAAAATAGTCGTGTTGTAATGAGATTCAATCTCTTCCAGTTCCTGTTTAAGTCCCTAGAAAATATAGTTCACCAAAACTGTGGAATTCCGCCAGTTTAAACCCTGTAAATATGATGGTTCTAGAATACTCCAGAGTCTTCCTATGTTGCATTCCGTAGCAGGATCGATATCTTCTTCATCGTGGCTCTAGTCATAGGGAATGATAGGTCTGTTTCGATCGTCTCGACGAGCTCTTCACAATGGTGCACTCTAATTCATCATTTGGAATGCTCTTATTTACAAAATCAGATTATATCTACAAAATAAGTGGAAACATCGAAACTCGTGGAAAATTGTTAGCTCAAACCCTAGTCTATGGTGATGATATTCATTTTATCCTATTTTTCATAGTTAGTTGATGGCTTATTTTGGACATTAAGAGCCATCAACTAGTTCCCCCACACTTAGGCTTTTACTCGTCCTCGAGAAAAGGTTAGACTACTTCACACAACTATAAGAAAAGGTATCAGTAGTATACCATTCTTAGTCATACATGTACTGCGGGATTCAATGTGTCTACCATAAAACTTTGGGCGGTTGAAAAATGGAACAGCTTGAAACAAATCCCCTCCTTCCTAGGAGTCAAATCATTGCAGTTTTTGTCATGATTTTGTAATATAAAACATAGCTTACCTTTTCATTCTTATGATACACTCAAGTTACTTTTATATGTAGTATTTTTGGATCATCACCAGAGCATAAATGATTAATGCTCTCAAAACATCCTACCTCTATATATGGAGTTATAGGTAATTTCAAGGATGTAGCATACTTGCCTTGCATATGTTGTCAGGTTAAAAATGGGATCCGAGGAGGAGAGTGTCATACCCTTAGATCAAGATGTGCACGTGTGTGGAATATTTGGTGGCTAACCTAATTCTACTTCTGCTCCTTGAACATGCTTCTCTCTTTGTTTGAAAACTTTGAGAACTTCGGCTAGGCATAGAGATCATGGGCTATCTTTCATTTCATTTTTTCTTCTCTTTCTTCTTTTTCTTTTTTCAATACTTTATTTTGCATAGCCTCACGTCCCTTGCCTGGAATTACATAAGCTTGGAGAGAAAATTAATCACAGACTTGAAGCAATTATTCATCCTATAAATCTTTTTGGTTTTACTGCCAAGGAAGGAATAGAATTTTGGGGCGAAAAGCATGTTGTTGCGTACTCCCAGAGTAGGAGCAGCAGTGATATATGTGGAGTGTAAGTGATCTTGATCTTGGGAGCATGACATACCTCTCAACTGGGGTCTAACACGGGTTTAACTAGACTCAACACAAAGCAAGTAGCCTATGAGCTGGGTTAAAAATATGTTCATCATATGAGGCTATTGGTGGGATATTTGCATTTATCACAGAGGAAAAGTAAAGCTATTATTTTTAATATTTTTAGAATAAATTTCTCCAATGACAAACTTAATGAAAAAGGTTCTCATTATTCTACTATATCACACTCCTCAATAACTTAAGTAATATGGGGTCCCTAATAAAAGTTTCCAATAGTAACAAGACTTCTAGGAGTAGTGTGGTGCTAATCTTTCTTTATGTCATGGTTAAGCAATCTTACTTTAATCAAGATTTGTTTAGAATTTATTTAATTAGTGGAATTTCAATAGGTTTGCAATTCTAAACAGAGAGTAATGCAGAGTGTGTATGGGATACGTACCTGATTGTCGGATTTCTCTGGTTGTGGTAGTGTTCCTCTCCCACACTTGTGTTCTGTTTACCTTCAAGCGCAAAATGTGGAGACAAACACATATCCAAAAAATAATGGGGAGAGTAGATGACACTAATAAAACTTTATTGATATCATTTAAGGCACCTTTATTACACTTTCAAACTAGCTAATCAAATGAACTAAGTCAAACTAATCAAACAAACTAACTTTAACTTTAACACTCTTCTAACACGCATGCCTTATCAATCGACACTACTAATCTCACGCTCTCTCTTCACTTCTTCTTTTTCTCCTCAAGATGGTTGGTTATGGTGTGGCACATAATGTTGACATGAGCCTTCAAACCATAGTGCTTGATCTCATTCTCATCTACACGCTTGGTCAACCTCTCAATGATAGCGGCTAAGGCGGCGATGTCTTGCTTATTCCATGTCGGCATGAGTGAGGGCCTCATTCTTCCTCTGAAGACTAATGCATGTTTCTATGGGGTCATCAACCTACTTCCCTAGGATGGTGATGGATGGCCTCTTACGCTTCTTCCCACTTGAGCCAGAGGATGATGGAGATGAAAACCTAATATTTGGGGGCACCACTTGGATTTGCTCCGGCATAGGTCGGACTCCATCTAAAGTGACACGCTGAGTGGTTCGGTACTTTGCACATGTAACATCTCCAAACTTGTTGGTCTTCAGTCCTATCAGCGTCTCATTGGGCTCAGGGGAACGAATCTTGATCTCCTTGGGGACTGAACTTTGGGATCTCTTGATGACGTGGCACTGTGCGAGCGTAGTAGGATTGATGATGAGTGGGTAGCACAACGATGACCTCCTTGGATGTGATGATGGTGATGTCCTTGGACGAAACAATGATGAGAGGCTTGGGATCAACAATGGCGAGCTCCTTCACCGAAATGGGAACAAGGCCCATCGAGTCGCCGCAAGGCGGAAAGTTGTTGAGTTTGAACTCGTCGGCACCGGCCATTAGAGGTTGAGAAGAGGAGAGCCTTGGCTGCTGCTGCTGGTTTGAAAGGAAAGTTGGTATGGCTCTAGTGCAGGCAGGGGGCTTGGTTTTATACTTCGAACCAACTTGCAGGAGGGGTCAGATCTAGTTTCGAAGGTCTCATGATGGGCAAAAACAGAATTGGTCGAAAACCTGTAGGAATAGGACTAGGTTTACTCCAGAAGGGGCGAGAGAGGCGGCAGAGTCCGAGACAGGGTAGGGCTGGCCGGCCTCGGGGTAGGGCTGGTCGGCCCTACTTTTTGGTGGGACACGGTCTCCCTTTCCGTGTTGCTCTCTAACTCCTATCTAATCCCCAATCAACAACTTTTGACCCGAGAAACTCTTCGGGGGTGGCAGACTTGCAAACTTATGGGAAAAGGAAGAACTGGATGACATCCAATTCTTCTAGACTCTTATTAAGTTCTAGAAAAATCTTAAGTCTTTGACCATTTACCTTGAATAACGTACCTTCGTCGTTTTGAAGTGTTACCGCTCCATGCATCGACGTACTCAGCACAGTGAATGGTCCTTCCCATTTGCTTCGTAATTTTACATGTCCAAAGAGCTTGACCCTAGAATTAAAAAGTAATACCTTGTCTCTCGGAGAGAAGTTCTTCTTGATCCTCATGTCGTGCCACCTTCTGGTTCTTTCTTTATATATCTTGGCGTTGTGATAAGCTTTTTCACGCCATTTATCAAGTTCTGAGAGTTGCATCTTCCTTTTGACTCCGGCTGCTTCCAGATCCATCTTCCATCTTTTAATAGCCCAGTGAGCCTTGAACTCTAGCTCAACGGGTAAATAACAAGTATTCCCATAGACGAGTTGATATGGAGTTCATCCCTATCGAGGTCTTATAGGCCGTTTGATATGCCCATAGTGCCTCCGACAGTCTCTCCTTCCACATTGTTCCCATCTCGTTGACTGTCTTCTATAGAAAATTCTTGATTTGCTTGTTGGGATATTTCTACCTGGCTACTTGTCTGAGGATGGTACGGGGTAGCGACGTTGTGACGAATCCCATTCTTCGCCAAGTACTTACGGAAAGTCTTGTTGATGAAATGAGTTCATCCATCACTGATCACCATTCCTGGAACTCCAAATCTTGGAAATATTATTTCTTCGAACATCCTCTTCGAGTGTTTAGATTCAGAAGTTCTGCATGGCATGGCTTTGACCCACTTTGAGACATAGTCAACTGCCACTAAGATGCATTCGCAATTCTTTGACTTTTGAAATGGTCCCATGTAATCAATTCTCCAGACATCAAAAAGTTCAACTTGGAGGTTATTGATGAGTGGCATGGCATCTCTTGTGTTGATATTTTTGTGCTTTTGACATGCCCCGCATCTCCGAATGAAATCTTTTGTGTCTTGATACATGGTTGGCCAAAAGAATCCACTTTGCTCAATCTTCGTATGTGTGCGGAATGCTCCATAGTGTCCTCCATAGGGCGACGAGTTACATCTCTCAATGATTTTGATTCCTTCTTCAGAAGGCACAAATCTCCTGAGTAAGTCGTCAGAGCATACTCTGAAGAGATATGGATCGTCCCATAGGTGAACTCAACTATCATAGACGAGCTTTCTCTTGTCTCCTCCTGGTGGTACATACTTGCAACCATAAAATTGACAATATCTGTATACCAGGGGCCAAATATGGAGACTACAAAAAGCATATCATCCCTGAGTGAATCGTTGATGGGCAATTCCTGTGGACCTTTAAATGGCATTCTTGACAAGTAATCAGAAACATAATTTTCTACTCTCTTTTTATCTTTTATTTCCAAATGAAATTCTTGGAGTAGCAAAATTCATCTTATTAATCGAGGTTTAGCATCTTTCTTACACTAGTACAAAAATTTTCATTAGGAACAGTTAAATCACGTCTTCAGTCACGGCCAACCAACCGACAATAACCATTCGATTGTAAAGATGGTTGGTTTCTAGATGCGGATTTACCAACTCTAAAAAAGCATTTCTAAAAACGGTTCTTTAAGATCAGCCGTTACTAAAGTCTATTTATAGACACAGCTGTGTTATGTGAACCGTTCCCAAAAACAATCTTCAAGGGCGGACTGTGTTAGACAACCGGCCTTGAAAAAGTTTTTTTTCCATTAAAAAAAGCTCGCCAGCGGTGCTGCCGTGGCCGGCCAGCGTACCAGCGCCCTGCTGCTATGCTCGTCGATTCTCACACAGGTGTTCGCTGGTGGTCATGCATGCAGCACATCTTGCCACCCGTCGTGCTTGCTGTCGCCGGTGCTCGCTGCCCATCATGCTTGCAGTTGTATGGCGCTTGCCAGTGCTTGCTATCGCAGCTCGCTAGTACCTGCAGTGGCAGCCCGCCGGCCGTTGTGCTTGATGTTGCAGCTCGCTGGTGCTTGCCGTCGTGCTTGTTGTTGCAGCTCGCCGGGGCTTGCAGTCGCACCTCGCCGCCCATTGTGCTTGCAGTCGCAGCTCGCTGGCCGTCGTGCTTGCAGTTGCGCTGGTGCTCACTCGTAGTTCCAGCTCGAGCCTTGCATTGTGGCATTTGGAAATGCGGTTGTCGCCATTGCATATTCCGCGCCAGCCTCACGCCCTCTCCTCGCTGCTCGTGCTTCTACTTGCCATGGCTGTCGGAGAGAGAGGCAAGGAAGAAGAAGTTGGGGATCGAAAGAGACAGAATACATGAAGATAAGGACGCTGGCTCAGAATATAGAGAAGCTTGTAAAAATTTTGAATAGCATGGGTGCCATGCATGGTGAACCAGTGGATAGCCTCAAACCACGCGCTTGCAAAAATTTTGAATAGCATGGGCACCAACTACTTTTCCACCCACTTTGACCGCTACTAAACACTACAGCCGCTACTAAAAAGTAGCCTAATTTTAGAAACGGGTGCATTAGGTCAACCGATTCTAAAAATCTATTTACAGACACGGGTGTCTTATTACAGCTGCCTCTAAAAGTCATCTATCTTCAAAAGCGGTTTTCTTTATGGCGCCGCTCTAAAAATGCATCTTCGGGGGCGGTCGTGAAGCTACAGTGCAGCCTCAAAAGTTTAGAGGCGGCTTGCTATGTCAGCTGCCTGTGTTAAAAAAAGGGAAGGATTGCTGATGTTCATTTTTGTACTAGTGTTAGTGAGCAAGTATTTCAGAGTAGCATGATCAGTGTAAACAATAACTTTAGCTCCCACTAAGTAATATCTAAACTTATCAATAGCAAAAACAACAGCTAGAAATTCTTTTTCAGTTGTTGCATAATTAAGTTGAGGTCCTATCAAAGTTTTACTAGCATAAGCAATTGCATGATGCTTTCTATCCTTACTCTGTCCAAGCACTGCGCCTATAGCATAATCACTCGCATCACACATAATTTCAAATGGTAGTGACCAATTAGGGGGTTGAATGATTGGTGCTGAAGTGAGTGCCTTTTTTAGAGTTTCAAAAGATTGCATACAAGCATCATCAAATTCAAAAGGAACATCATTAGCTAGCAGATTAGTGAGTGGTCTTGCAATATATGAGAAATCTTTTATAAACCGACGATAAAATCCAGCATGGCCAAGAAACTTCTTATTCCTTTTATATTCACCGGTGGAGTTAGTTGTTTAATTACTTCAATTTTAGCTTTATCTACCTCAATTCCACGTCCAGACACTAAGTGTCGTAGCACTATGCCCTCTCTAACCATAAAATAACATTTTTTCCAATTAAGGACTAAGTGCTTTTCTTCACATCTTTGCAAAACCTTATCTAAAATTTCAAGACAATCATCAAAAGTTTTTCCATAGACAGAAAAATCATCCATGAGAACTTCCATAATTTCCTCAGTCATCTTAGAAAATATAGACATGATACATCTTTGAAAAGAAGCAGGTGCATCACATAATCCAAAACACATTCTTCGACAAGCATAGGTTCCATATCAACATGTAAAAGTGGTTTTGCTTTGATCATCAGGGTGGATTGGAATCTGGTGATATCCAGAGTACCCATCAAGAAAACAAAAGAAAGAGTGGTTCGCCAAACGTTCTAGCATTTCATCAATAAATGGCAGTGGGAAGTGATCTTTCTTGGTTGCCTTGTTAAGTTTTCTGTAATCAATACACATCCGCCATCCCATGATGGTTCTTTGTGGAATCAATTCATTCTTTTCATTTTTAACAACAGTCATGCTTCCCTTCTTAGGCACAACTTGGACAGGGCTCACCCACTCACTGTGTGGCACAGGATAGATAATCCCAACATGTAACAGTTTCAAAACTTCTTTCTTAACCACTTCTCTCATCACATTATTAAGTCTACGTTGAGGCTCTCTAGAGGTTAAAACCTTAGGATATGTGGGAATGTGTTGAGTGTAAAGAGCAGGGTTAATACCCTTGAGATCTTCAAGTGAGTAGCCAAAAGTTGATTTATGTTTTTCTAAGATAGTTATCAAACAGGTTTTCTCCTCTTGAGAGAGTTTATCACTTATAATCACAGGAGTGTTCGGGTCACTGTTCAGAAAGACATAGCAGAGTCCTGGAGGTAGGGGTTTTAGCTCAATGGGAGGTTTAGGAGGTTCCTCGAATGGATCTAGAGGCTTGGGTAAGACTGAAGAGTCTTCTTCTTCCTCTATGAAGAACTGAGCATCATCTTCAAGATTGGGTTCTGTTAAGAATTCAAGAGATGCTACCTCAACCTTATCCATTGGATCTGGCTTGGGACATGGTTCACTCTCTGTGTCTAGAGTAGAGAACAAGAGATGATGATGGGTAGTTTAAAGTTTTCCCAAGACAAACATCTAATTTCCCTATTTGTCCTTCTTGGATAAGCTTTTGAATGGGTTGTCCTATCAATAGGTTGAATTCAATGATGTCAAAGATGTAAAAGCTTAGGTGCACCAAAGTTTCGTTTACCTGGATAGGTAGGACATACAAAATTCCTTGACTTGGAAGAATACGTCCTGAAGGGCTTTTTAGCAATTTAGTTGTTGGGGTTAATGGCATGTGTTTTAATAATTCATGAGCAAATGATGTAGACATGATGTTAACAACCACAACTGGATTATAAAGAGCACTGAAAGGTTCTCTATGAATTTGGCACAGAATGGTGGTAGAAGGAGAATCTAGGCTGATAATATCGAAGGATGTTTCTGCTTCTTCTAACCACTCATGGCTTATCACAGACACTAACCCTTTCACAGTGTCTTTTAAGAAAGCTCCATCAGTCCACTGATGAAGTGATGATTTTGGAATGTTAGGTCTCTTTTCTGAATGATAGTTTGAGGTATTACCAAATTTAGTAAAATATTCATCCTTGATTTTTGAAATAAAATCTGATATTGGGGGTTCCCCTTCATCAGGATCTGGGATTATTTGATGGTAGATTATTTGATGGTTCAGCTTCAACTAGGATTCTTCTTCTAAAAACTCTATCGACTCAGCTTCTAGGGCAGGGGCAGCTTAGGAAATGTTTTAGAGAAGCGCTCTACCCTTTGCAAGAGTGTTTGCAAGAAATGATCCATGTGAAGCTAAGTTAAGATATTGAGCAGTTTTTCTATTCAGACTATATAATAATGTTGGAGTAGCACATGGTCTGGTAGGGATAGTTTTGGACCAGTATGGACAAGATTGTCAAAACGTTCCTAGGCAGCAATTAGAGGTTCATCTTCTTGCATAAAAGACAAAATCTATAAGCGAAGGCAGACGATTTTGGAAACTAGAAAGAAATGTAGGCAAAAGCTAGAGACAAGTGTTTCCCAATTCGCTTCCTTACTTGGTGTGGTTCGGTCATACCAGATCTTAGCCTCCTTCAAAGAGAAAGGAAAAACCTTCCATCTTAGGGTTTCATCGGACATGCCCTTGATAAGAATGCATGAATAGGTCTGTTTGAACTCAATCACGTGAGTGTGAGGATTCTTGTCTTCCTTGCCCCAAAAGGGTTGGTTCTAGACCATAGCTATCAAACATGGGCATAGCTCGTAGCCATCAGAAAGGATAGGCTTAGCTGAATTTGGTGGCTCAAAGTCCACATCCGTGCGGAAATGACATAGATTAAGTGGAGTGGAGTCTGTAGGGTCTACAGAGTGCTCTATGAAATCCATGGGGTAAGCAGAGAAAGAATAACCAGGAAATATAAAAGTATAATAAAAGATTTAAGCTAGAGTCAAGATGACTTCACACCGTTCTCCGGCAACGGCGCCAGAAATGCTTTTTGGTATAGGTTAATGCACACTCTAGTTTTATCCACAAGCACATAGATAATCTACTCCTGTTGTAGCACTTTACCAGGATAACCTGGTTTTAAATATCGAACCCAAAGGAACGGTTGTGATGTAGGTAGAGTCTATAGCTTAATCCATGGGTGTGGAAGTTAAGGATGACAAAATAGAAAATAGGACGAACTCCTAGGGCTGTCTAGTTCTTATTCTCAAGTAAGTTATGTGATTCTGATTCAGTTTGGGATTACAGTAGAAGAGCACAAACAAAGTATGATCTACTACGTGACTTGGTCCTACTCGGCCTATAGATGGGAGGTGGACTATAGAAGATTCAACAAGGCTAGTCACCCTTGCGAGCTACCACCGGTCCGATATATAGGGTACATTATACAAGCAATCAAGTCTAAGCACCACGCTTACACTACAACGGCTACTCTAATTCTAGCGCCACTGGAATCAAAGTACTCAAAAGAGACTTGTAAACCAAAAGAACCTTAGTAACAATGTTACTTACTAAAAAATAGAAGTTGATCACCAGAGAAATCTCAAACACATGAAGAACTTGAATCCGCAGGTACAAGGCGCAGAAGAAGATCTGATAAGCTGGCCTTCCTCTAAATCTCTTCCCTCTCTCTCTTCTAGATCTCTAAAACCCTAACTTACAACTAGATGAACTAGAACTAGAGGATCTAGAACTAGAAAATGAACTAGAACTAGAACTAGACAACTAGAGGAATCTCTACTTCTACTTGGATGGAGGGTTGAAACCCTAGTTTTTGCTCTAGAGGTAGACAATGAAGATAGAGATATCTTCATGGGGCCTTCTGGGTATGATTATATAGTCCAGTGGGACGAACCGCGGCCTTTGGATCAAACCGACTTGAAACAATTGTTGAGATGCGATGTAGAGGTCGATTGGAGACCGTCACGCGAAGGAGGGGACACTTCCAGGTGGGCCTAGGCCGGCTGGCCTAGAGGTGGGGCCGGTCGGCCCCACTTGTCAACCTTCGGGCTTTATCTTTGTTCAGGTGTCTTCTGGAGTCTTCCACGTCCTTCTAGTGTAACTTTCTGATCCGTTTGTGAAAATAGTCGTGTTGTAGTGGGATTCTATCTCTTCCTGTTCCTATTTAAGCCCCTAGAAAATACAGTTTCACCAAAAATATAGAATTCTATCACTTTAAACCCTGTAAGTATGATGGTTCTAGAATACTCCAGAGTCTTCCTCATTGAATTCCGTAGCGGGATCGATATCTTCTTCATCGTGGCTCTGATCATTGGGAATGATAGGTCCGTTTCAATCATCTCGATGAGTTCTTCACAATGGTCCACTCTAATTCATCATTTGGAACACTTTTATCAGCAAAATCAGAGTATACCTGCAAAACAAGTGGAAACATCAAAACTCATTGAAAATCGTTAGTTCAAACCCTAGTCTATGGTGATGATATTCATTTTATCCTCTTTTTCATAGTTAGTTGATGGCTTATTTTGGATATTAAGAGCCATCAACAATGACTTAGCGCCCTATCCTGTTAGACCAACCTTTGAGGGGGCTTCATAGTGGCGCTTGGTGTACGGGAGTAGCTTTCCCATGCATTTAAGTATCCCGACTTATAGTGAAATTGTACACCTCTGTATAGTTTATTAAACTAGTATACTAGCCTTGCTTAAGGACACGAGCAGTCTTGGAATCTTTACAGTTAAGATGATGACTTTTGATTGCTAATATGCTCATTGCTTACTATTTTATGATCTATATTATTTATATTACATTGATCATGAGTTTATGGGATCTATACTACCTTGTTGCTATACTTGCGGAGTTCGATATGGACTCACTCTTGCTATTTCCCCCATACCAAAGGAGAAGTTTAGGCTTGTGATCAACCAGTTAGTTTGGATCCATTGGAGTGGAGTCCGGACTTAAAGATCAGATTGTTTTCCCATTGTTTGCTATCTAAGCTGATGTATCTTATAATTATGTTATATATTAAGCATTGTTATGTGGTATCAACCCTTATTTGTAGCTATGTGTGAGATTTGATCTTGATGGCTCACATATGGTGTGCATCAGGTTTTGTTCTTAAAACTAGGTGTTACAATGGTGTAGATGGTGGTTCCGTGCTTGCTCCCCGATGGCATTGACACCCTATGCTATCTGAAAGTGGAGGGGAGGCGGTGCTGAGATGGTCTAGACTCCCAGGTCAGTGATGCGCTTGTGCTTCGATCGCCTTGCTATAGGAATGGGGTCTCAATGGGGTCAATGTCGTGGGTAGGGCACTGGGGTCCATCACTGCAGAAGGGACGAAACTGACACTTTGGCCCGGTTCATTTGTGTGAGGAGAACGGGAAAGGGGGAGCTGACAGGTGGTTCCCGTGAGATAGTGACAGGAAGAGGGCAGGAGTGTCTGCCTCTGTGCCTTGCAAGGCCTAGTGCGGAATGTCGGCCCATGCGGGGAGTGAAGGAGGAAGGGAGAAGGGTGGGCACGCCTATGGGTCAAATGGGAAGAGGAGGGGAGAGTTGAGCCCGAAATGGTTTTCCATTCATTTTTTCTTCTAGAATTTATTCAAGAAGTAATGAGATAATTTGAATTTGAATTTGAAAGATTAGACTTAGGAAAGTACCACCATTAGCTCAACAATCACAGCCAAACAATATTACACTAGTAACATGAAATCTTATAGATAAAACCTACTCGTGATGAAAAGGTCCGATGCGGTTAGTTTAATGGTTTTTAAATAAGAATTCTAAAAGTTTCAATTTTTACTGATTTTCAAAACATGGCAAAATTGAGGGTGTCACAATAGTCATAAAGGATTGTGCCAGTGACGAACGCGAGCTTTCCTCACTGCAAGCATAGCTGCATAATGATGCCCCCAACGCATCATAGAGACAGGTGATAAAGCGCCAAGGGGACCTGCAAGAAGGCACGACTGTCGCCCCAAGGAAGAACAACGGGTATAGCCGCAACCACAAACCAGCTAAGAGAAAGAGCTGGATGAGCATGAGGATGCCTACCTCTAGAACCAGCCGAAGCCGAACCGGGTAGCGGCGAGGGAGAGGGAAGTTGTGCTAGGGAGGAGAAGGGGCCAAGGAAGTCAGTGGTTAGATGCCATAGCCGCCAAGCCTGCCAATACCCAACCCTGGCGGCCCTCTATGTGGCCCCAGCCACCGGACTCGTAGATCCAGCCACCGTAACCCATATCCCGCATCGTCCAATACACATTCTCTGATGCGGGAGCGTTTCTTTTTAGTTCAAAAAATCCGAATAGAGAGAATGTGTTATATATCTCCTAACTTTCAGCTAGCAAAGCACCTTTATGCATATAGAGACAATAAGCAGGCAAGGCATGCTTACACACATATTCATCAACCTTTTACTTTAGCTTTTTGGTTCTCTCTATCTTTTGATAGCATATATATATATATATATATATATATATATATATATATATATATATATATATATATATAGAG
>DXKC01035077.1:0-10095 GCA_031170775.1 Cymbopogon citratus
ACCTACATAACACATATTTGGATGTGTGCTGTTAGGTAATGAGACAATACAAACATTCCAGTGGGTATTTCAAACTTTTAAGAAGGGAACATATCAAGTGCAAACCAACCTCTCCTTGCAAACTGTACAAACCAACTACGCAGGAGATGTGGGAGGGGGCATTAAGTAATCACACTTTTGCAAATCCTTTCCCACACAGTTGGTTTGCAAGGTTTGAGCAGACAGGTTAATTGGTTTGCACTTGATAAGTTGCCTTTAAGAAATGCATGGGAGGACATAGACTAGTTGCATTATCATAGATAATGTAAATATTTTTTTATAAAAGTGGCAAACATTTTAAATAGAATGAAAACATTTTAAACCTATTTTTGTTGTATTAAGTTAAACATTCTCATGTGCCTATGTGCAGTAGATTAGCATGAGGTAGATTAGGTGGCCATAGGATTTGAATTCCACTACTACAAAATTCTTAATCGCGACGCTCAGATTCGGTTTTCCGTGGCGAGCAAACACGTCCGCCGCGTTGAGAAGGTCATGGTGGGCAAACTTGTCCGTGGAAGGAAGGAAACTCATCGTGGTTAATCAGTCTGAAAAGAAGGAAAAACAGCCTAACGGGCTTGCATCTGGGCCACAATGGACCTGGATCCTGCCATCGTGGATCTGGCTGCCCGTTCACCAGGATGCAAGATCCGCCGTCACTCGCGCTGCTGGCCGCCGAGGAGCACAAGCTGCCCCAAGAGATGGATGCAGCCCACTGTAGTCAGGACGCCAGATCCGCCATCGTCGAAGGTGGAGGCGGCCCACCGCCACCGCTTGTGCTGCCGATCACCGAGGAGCTCCAGCCGCACCGAGAGGTGGAGTCGGCCCACCGCAGGCGGGTCCGCTTGCCGCCCGCCACCGAGGAGCTCCCACCGTTGAGTGGACACACGATAGGGCGCGGCCCCCCGCTTCCGGACGCGCGCAAGGCCGCCCGACTGTCATCGGGAGGGCGCCTCCCGCATCCATTGCCATAGTGAGGGAGAAAGGGTAGGAGAGAGGGAGAGGAAACCACGTCTTGCCGCGGAGAAAAGAATGGGGAGGAGGCGACCGGTAGCTGGAGAGATGGAGTGGATTGGTGGAGCACCCATACCCTAGCTTCTCGTATAGTCAATCACCCTCACATTGGGCCTATTGGGTCGAGGCCTTAACTGTGGCAGGCCTCATCATTGTCTGTTCGCCACGGTAAATCGATTTACCATCGCCGTCTTCTTAAGACACCCGCCTATGAAAATAGGCTATTTTCCATGGCAGTTGTTTAAGACGCCCACTGTGGTAAATCTATTTACTGTGGTGAGCAAAAGTGCCTTTCAAGGTAAATATAAAAGGCTCGCCTCTGTAAATTGCAGGATTTACCATGATGGGCTGAAATAGACGCCCCACCTCGGAGGCCTCTGGAGGGGTGTCTTACAAAATCATTTTTGTAGTAGTGTTCCCTAGTGTCATCCATAGGATTTGTCACTGGCATGTGGTTAACAAGCATATGTCGAACTAAAAATATTCAGCCTTTTTGAGAAACAACAATTCAAGGAAAAATCAAGTTGATGCTAAACTACCCATTGACACCGGCGGAATTTTAGAGAGGATGGGAAGGACTGATAATATAGTTACATTCTCAAGGAAATGCCACTTTGTAGAACTTATTCCGGCAACAAGCTAGGCATATCCCTAGATTTAAAGATGATTACTGAAGATGACATCAACACATTGTAGTGAGAGTTGTAACTATTCGATTAAGATAAGAAGAATTTTGTGGGTAAGCAGGCTAGTTTTTACAAGTTTGCAAAGCGTACGCTAGATTTCATGCAAACACAAAAAATCGAGGGAGCTAAAACATACCTTGCAGTGGTAAAAGCAAATTTAAACACGTACTGATCGTACTATGATTGAAATGATAGTACACTATGCAAAGACTTATGTTTTGATTGTCAACAATTTCTCCCTCTTTTTTTTGCCACCCCACCGATACGTTTTTTTTCTTACGTGTTTGACCTATTCACGTTACATCAGGACGCTTTTGTTAGTTGGTTTTGGGGGAAAGGATGAGAAAAAGAAATAGAAGATAGGGAAGGGTTCCATGTGAAAAAAGTGCAAGAAGAAAGAAAAGATTAAGAGATTATAAGTTTGCTATATCTTTTAAAGCAAGACTCGGGTATTTCATCTAAACACATACTAAAGTGAGTAACACTAACAGCTGTTGCAAATAAGGAGCACTACTGCTAATAGAATGAGTTTTTAGGAACTAGTTAATACAACAATCTAAACAAGGAATGAGCGTTTGGGATATCCAACTGAGTAAGTTGCTAAACTTTCAACTTGTTTTTTTTTCCTGCTCCATTGAGCTCTAATGCCGATAGTTGTTGTACATGCAGCTTGCAATATACACTGGTCCAACAGGTATGTTTCTTTCTCTTTGTAGCTAATATTCAATTTGAAACAAGAATATAAGAGAGTCCTCAAATGACAACTTCCTGAACTGCAGTTGCTGGCCTCCCCTTTGGAAATGCAACTAAAATGATCATTGCAATATATGCTTTGAAAAATGGAATGATTCTAGTGCAGCAACCATTACTGGGTTCAATTTTGCCAAATATAGTTGCAATTGTTCTTGCAGACTCATTTTTTGACTATCTTTGCCTACATTCTCATACTCTTTAGTGCACTGAATTTCAGTGCAATCAACATGAAAAGAGAAGAAATAAGCGCATAGCAGAGTCAACATTAGTTATCATTGTGATTGATTACCTAGATTTTTTGGAGGTAATTTCTGTGTAAATACCTTCTTATGTTGATGATATATGATAAGGGTTGTCATTAGTTACTGAAACTTCTCTAGGGTCCTAAAAATACATGCATGCTCGTATGTGTATATATTATATTGAAAAATACGTAGATATTCTATTGAACTTTATAGTATCTGTCTTGGGCTCATATAATTGTATATATTCTGGATCATTTGTGGCAAGCTTGTTCTTTATGTATCTTCAATTTAGAGAGCTATATGAATCTTTTTGTTATGAGAACCCAATGCTTACCTGATATGATTGACTACTTATTTTGATTAGGTTATTCGATTAGGTTATTCTTATTGCGGACATATGGTTCTTTCCATAACCATTGTGTAGCTTCTCTTGTTTGGGTGATGAGCGATTGTCATTGCTGAGGATGTTCATGCTGCAGAAAGTTCTAGGTCATCAATACCAATACGTTCTTGTTATATTTATCTTATTTTATTCTTTATAGACTGCTCTATTTCCACAATGAGCCACTTGCGTGGACTGAATGAATTCCTAAATCAAAGTTGTTGATCATTTAAATGTGGTATTGTAAATAGGCTTTTTACACAATGTCTTCAGATTTCAGTTGCAGTTGGTAGATAAGATGCCTGACAATCCAAAGATGGTTGTCTTAATTTGAGAGCACACAACAGTGGTCAATATATGTTGACATTTTTTTAGTTTCCTTTTTAATGTGTCGGAGCTCCTGATAACCCTGACTTTAGCAACTGTACCCCCACCATCATCGTCGATAGCCGCTTGTTCTATTTTGATAAATAAGTCGTCTCACCCTATGCCAGCTTGTTATGGATCAAGTATATTGACAAAAATTTCAACATTTATGACCAGGTCCCCCCGGCCGCCGGCCGCGCTCAGTGCTCCGGGGAGGAGGAGGAAGGAGGGCCGCCGGGGAGCTCGCCGGCCACCAGCCGCCCGCGGAGCAGGGCCTTCGCCGGAGGAGCAGGTGTGGGAGGCGGAGGCCGGGGGGCAGGGCGGGATGCGGAGGCCGGGGTGAGCTCGCGGGCGCGCGGGCGTGGAGGATGGAGACGCCAGGGAGGAGGATGGGGAGAAGGGGAGAGAGGGGAGCAGGCGGAGAGAGAGGAAGGAGGGGGGAGGAAAAAATAATAATCCTGATATGTGGGCCCGACAGCGGATAGAGTGAGATATAGAGGTTGTATGAGCGCGGAGAATTTACTGCAAAAGAAAGAATCTTGATGACCAGATCTTCTAGAGGTGGAATATAGAGTACGATGAGTGCGGATGGTCTTAGCATGGAGTCAATCTCTCCATGCGCATCCCGCATCCGTTATAGCAGGGCACCCCGCTATTTAATACCATGGGGCTGAGGCGCTGTCGTCAATGTTTTCTTCTTCCCATCGATCACAGTAGCCCACGTCCAGCGACCAGATGCACCTGCTAATGTACAGTTGTCTACTTGTCTTCTTAGGCCTTGTTTAGTTCCTAACTTGGGGTGTGCAAAGTTGGTATTTTGCACTGTAGTGCTACTGTAGCATTTCGCTTGTATTTGGTAAAATTTGTCCAAATATTGATTAATTAGGCTCAAAATGTTCGTCTCGCAAAGTACAATCAAACTTTGTAATTGGTTTTTATTTCATCTACATTTAGTACTCCATATGCATTTAGTACTCCATGCATATGCCGGTATTTTGATGTGATGGAGAATCTTCTTTTTGCATAGTGAATCTGGACCCCAATTCTGGCAACTAAACGAGGCCTTATTCAATTTTGTTGTGCCACGTAAAGCGAACTTTTTCCGGACAGCATTCTGTAAATTCTGTTTTGCCTGGCTGCATTGAAAACTCAATAATCGTTCTGAATTTAACGTTCTAATTATCTACTCCCTCCACGTAACAAATTAAATCAACTTTTAAAGTTGTGCTAAGTCAAATTATTGAATTAACAAGTAGCTTAGTTCAGATACTCTATACCATGTCTAAAAATTTCGGGATTTATGATGACGATTTTTCACCAACCTCAAAGTGGAAGCACATGGGTTTCTCTCACATGGACTTTTAGTAAGGGTGGACGTTCTGTCTGACTGAATCAAACCAATCTGTTGTTTGATTATTTTGGAAGCTCGGCCATCTAAAACGATGACGGATGAATTAGTTTTAAAATTTAGGAGCGAGCAAGTACTAACGGAACTAACCGATGGACTAGACAAAGCAGCTATTAATCAAATAACATGATTTCTAGCAAATTTTAGCGATATTTTTCTATTTAGAGAAAAATAAGACAATGCAAGATATAGATTAAAAAGTGATAAGAGTGCTAGTTCATACAATCCCGCTAGAATGAATAGTATATAAATAAAATTATAGTCTAAACTCTAAAGTACATACTATGTTAACAGTCCGGTTAGTCCAACTACCCAGAGCAGATAACCGAACTACACCGTGACCAGCTGCCGGCGACAAGTCCTGCACGATCTCCACCGAGGCGCTAGTCTCATCTGACCCCAATCTCCACCGCGCCGCCACTTCCCCGGCCCCTCCTCTCCGCGCGGAAGAACTGCGGGCGAGCGGCGCATCCTCGAACGAGTGGAGGAGATGACAGTTAGGTGGGGGCCACCATATTGGATACAACTCCCCCTCTATTTAAGGGGAGAAGAGGTGTTTTTTTGGTGGCCACCAAAAATTGGAGGAGCTATTGGGGAGCTGCTGGAAGAGAAAAAATGACCCATCTCCCTAATATAACAGTTTTATGGGGATGATGGGTAGTATTGGAGTTCTGCTGGAGATGCTCTAATCGTAAGAAGTTTGGGTAGTAACACAGACTGAACTTATGACCTAAAACTTTTGCCTCAATTATGCCGAACCCTAGACCTAAATCATTTCTTTTCCATTACTCATCAGCTAACAAAATGTTAGCAACAATCACAAATACAGAAATAACGTACCAGCGTGCCTAGCTCGTGAGCAGCCCTGTTACGCTCTCTACCAATGATATGACCAATTTCCAGATTTACTGCCATCGCCCAGCCTTAGACTTTAGGTGGCCTAGAGCAGAAAGTCCTTTAAATTCTACTGTCACAAAAGAAAAAACAACAAAACTGGCAGAAGCAATATCCGTGGTAGACCGACCCAAAGTGGCCTCCTGGGCCGGGCCTCGGAGTAGAAGCTGTGGTTTTGATTCGGCCTCCTGGGCTGGGACTCTGCTTTCTGCTATACAAAATTACAAATGCTGGGCTCGGAGCCGCAGACCGGCAAGAAGCGTGAACAGATTAACGGGCTTGATTATATGGCATCAAGTCAATAGGCACTCCCAAGAATGAACAAAAACACAAATGCCTAGATTTGAATCCTGTGGCAACATTCATTACAGTAATACACTGAGACGGATCAACTGTTACGAAATTCCGAGTACAAAACTTTGAAAATGTCAGCATAATAAGCTGTATCAAACGGCAAGCCACCTCCCAGGTGTCCAATATCAAATCCCGATGGAGAAATTCACTGCCACACAATAGAGCTCCAAAAGTTTACTACAGCTTCTGCCTCTAAACTAGTTCTTGGCACCTCAAAACTGTGGACTCTGCTATCCTCAACGAGTTGCCTGCTGAGCGGCTTGAGCTGGCTCCACAATGTTCTTTGCAAGCATGTAGGTCCGCATGTTAAGGCCCTTCAAGCTCTCGATAATCTGCTCATGGCTGCATAAAGATGCATTCCCCCGTAAATATGTGGTACAAATAAAGAAGATAATTCTATTCCCACTACAACAAATGGTTAAAATTCAACTAAAATGCGTTGTCCAAGGAACATGTGTGAAGAAAAAAAGTTATGGATCAACCGACATGGTTATGCATGCAAAAAAGTAACTTACACATTGACGTGATTGGTGGTCATGATAAGAGTTCCTGACACTGAATCAATCCTGGCATCTAGCTTTTGGCTCCTAACCAAGTTCATGATCCACAACTCTGCCTCGTCGTAGCTCATGTTCAGCTTCTGAGAAAGCATGCTGTCCATTGCAGTACAAAATTAGATCACTTCACAACCAAGTTCCTAGTTAGTGATTACTCATCATTATCAGTCAATTTTTTTTTTGATACAGTAAAAACAGGACCGTGCACATGGGGCCAGTAAAAACAGGACCGTGCACATGGGGCCAATAAAGTACGAACAAGAGACCATCAAAACATTTGAATGATTTTTCCGATCCGTGAAAATCAAATTTTTTGAAAAAATAAATTAAACTTGCTTCTCTTTTAAACAGGCTGTCTCTGATTTTACCAGGATTCTCGCGAGCACATTTAACATTCAAAAACTGGGACGAAAGAGATGCCCACAAAAAAAAAAAGCCAGCCGAGACCAAAAAAACGACTGACGATAGAAACAACAGCCGAACTGAAGAAAAAAACAAAATTGACCAACGACGAAAGAGAGAACAGCCAACTAATGAATAGAAATTTCACGTTCCTATATGATCCACCAAATATTTGGTACGAACCAACATTTGCTATCTGAAATAGAAATATTATTGGACTTTGAACCCTGACAATGCTACATTTATCCAAAATTAACAGGTTTAGTAAACAAAATGAATGTTGGTTCCCAAATTACGCAGTCAACACACAATGTTAATTAACCCATAGGACATTACATTATTGCAGTTAAGAAGATCTGAAATCATCTAGCTTATATACCACAGGAAGTACGACAGAATAAAGGTGACAATAGTTTGTAACTGGAAAGAAAAAATAGAGATCAGAATACATATTGATGCTTATCAATCATAATCCAACCAAATCATTGCTGAATGAGAAATTTTGCCACCCATTGCATTAGGTAGTCATAAACACCTACCTGATATCAATGCACCGATGGATACGGCAGTATGTCTCAAAAATAAACAGACGTGCATTTTCAAGGAACTCATCTCTCAAAGGAACAGTGACAAAATTTCCCTCTTCAATGCGCTTGCCCAGGAAAGGATCATTCAGTATAACCTAGAAAAGTAAAAATTCGAAGATGATATAGATTGACAAGTTTTACAGTATATCACAATAATTATTGCTGATTATTGGGACTGTAATGCTATTGTCAGAGCAAAGCAGAATGCGGAATTATATTCAACCATGTTTAAGCCCTAAACCCTCTAGCTCATTTAAATACCCCTCCAAATAGGCCATATTATTATACAGATTCTGCAAGATGACATCCCAGACGCACATGATACATCCAAGAATTAGGTAATGTTTGGATCAAGTATAAACCATTTTACTGGGGGGGCAAAATTTAAAAGAATTGTCAAGTGAGGATCATTGTCTAAAAAGGATTTTTTGCCCAAAAAAAGATTCACTGTCTTTTAAGTTTTTCAATATTTGAAGAACACATGTGAAGTATAAGAAAATTTCAGGCCATGACTGAAGATTGCAGAAACAGCCTCAAAGTTACCTGCTCACACTCCACGAGTTTCTGTTGAGCACCATCAAAATCATAGTTGACATACAAGCACTCCAGAAATTCAGTTATGGGATCCTTGTAGCTATGCTGCTCCTGCTGAATGACCTTAATCAATTCTTTAAGCATATTCCTTCTCCTTTTGTTCACAACAACTGCAGTAGCTAGGTATCTCAGAAGATGGTGTGCATTTGTCTGTATAGCATTCAAGTACCTGGAAGGGAAACAAATGAGTATGCAAATTTACTGGTATATTCAGAGTATAACCTTATAACATCAATTCGAGGACAAAATAGTAGCAACATCAAACTGGATTACACAGTTACAAAAGAACAGAATTTGAATCAAGCTCAAATTTCTAATAAATAATTATACAAAACCTACTTGTGGAAAACAGTGCAGTTCTAAACTTGCATGTATATCACCTGATACATTTAAAAGTGAGAACTCTGTGATAAATGAAAATGAAGCATTCACTAATTATTGGATCAAAATATCTATGTGCAACTAAACAGAAATGTGGAAATGTGGAAGAATGTTATAATAACTAGAAAACTGTTGATAATAAGTTACTACTTCTTAAACTGCTATTACCAGAATCTTACGAATATTGAGATTTTAACAAACGAACCTGTCCTGAAAAAAGAGATCGATGATCCCATTTCTACCATTTTCATGGTTAAAGAAGATGAACAGAGCCCAATGCATCAGCCAAACCCTGTTCTGGAGCTGATTCAGAGGTGATGAGAAGTTCTGCTAAAAAATCAGGAAGGGCCATGGTTAGTAATATAATGTACACAGAGAACAAAGAACATAGTATGAAACATTGAGGGTAGAACCTTTGAATCAATTATTTCCTTCAAGCGGTTGAGTTCCTCCAAAGCCACATCCCAGTTCTGCATTAGGATTTCTGCTGCCAACTTTCCCCAGAGGGCACTCACACTCCGCTCACTGTTTGTGCACAAAGCACGATACTGGTACAGGTAATCAGCAGCCCCTGAGTAGTTACCACACTCGAACTGAAATTTGGCGTACTGATACAGAGCTTCAATCTGGTCAGGACCAATCTGCATTGTTAAACAAGGACTGATCAGTTTATTAGCATTTAGGACAGAACAGCCTATAACTACAAAATGCCACAGCTTCAACATTTCATCTGAATTTTTATCTTAGTGACTATGCATTGTGCTTTTCTATGCAGTGCTCCAGAAGAGAAAACTCTACTCTGAACTGTCCCTTATTACAGAGTTGAAAGAACATAGACCTGAATTAGCCTCAATTTGCAGGCAGTTTTTGGACTACAAGATACATATGTCTAGGAACTACAATACTAGGAAGAACTACATATGTCTAGATTGTAGGACATCTAAACTAGAATACCTAGAACATACTGAATCATGCATACTACCAAATAAACACATCTCAGTCTACTTATGTGATCCATATTGTGGGAGCAAAAGTCAGCATTCCTCTTATTCAAGATTTCTCACAACAAAGCGCACAACTAGAACCAAAGCACATGCTAATTATATGTAACCACATTTATTTAGCAACAGTAAATCACCTAGCCTGGAAGATCGATTCCCTGTATGAGCAAATCAGTTTCAGGCTTTTTACCAACACCCAAACTCATAACTTCGCAACAGCATCTGGCGACGCTCCAAAACACGGAATTCCACCAACCCAACTAAAGCACGCATATATATCTTAAAAAAAAAAAACAAGGCAGAAGCAGAGGGGTGAGGGGGGAGGAAAAAAAACCGGACCTGGTATCGCTCCTGGAGCATGTGGATGTTGTACTGCTTGTCAGGCCTGAGCTCCTGCACGAGCTGCGGGTTCTGGAGGAAGGCGACGAGCGG
>DXKC01035396.1:0-10374 GCA_031170775.1 Cymbopogon citratus
CCCCCCCCCCCCCCCCCCCCTTTTTTTTTGTATATGTGTAGGGTATGAAGGCTGAGTGATAAAAAAGTTTATTGTGCTGTGCTATTAAAGATATTATTATTGAACTGGGGTTCGTCAACATACACTAGGAAATGACTCAGTTCTTATAGATAATTATCAAATATCATAGATACATATTGCTTGATGACCCAAGCGAATTCATCTGCAAGATAATTTGTTTGTTTTCCCACTTGTAGAAATATTGCTTTTAACTTCTGGAAGATTAGAATAAGTAGGATTTTCACCATAGAATTTCATGGCCTTGCTGGATCACAAGACTTTCACTGTTGTTTTGGGTTCAGATGATAGACATGGTGTCTGCTGTTGAAGAGCTTAGTGGGTTAACCTCTAAAGAACTTGGGGATATGCTGAAGGAGTCAGACAACTTTGTTTTGCAGTCCAAGACGGAAGATGGAGGTCCAAAGCAGGTACTTGTATGTACAAAATGTTTGCATATGTTGCAAACTTGCAATGCCTGATTCCCTGACACCTGTTCTTTTGTTGTAGGTGGACATGGAAAAACTCGTGTCCTCACTTCCTCTTCATCTCATTGCTGTATGTTTGGAGCTTGGGCAAGGCCCGGACTTGACATATGTGCTTCGTGGCATGCGCTTTTTGCATAGCTTGTCTGATCTAGCATCCCGCCATACTAGACTGGAGCAGGTTAGGTTATTCCTTTTATTATTTCGCACAATTTTAACATATGACACCATTCTTATGTTTCTTGTGGGTTATGATATGATTTGAGGATTTCAATATTCCATGTTAAAAGCTAAGCTTGTGAATCACATATGTATGATGCTAGGATAAGTCAAATTATTTACTCTAAGGCTGTTTGGAATGTTGATGCTAGGATAAGTCAAATTATTTACTCTGAGGCTGTTTGGAATGTAATGAAGTTCCTTTGTTATCAATAGACTGATAGACTTTGTCCAACCGAGCTCAGCCTGTTTAATATTTGGATTTTATCTTCTGGTTGATTTAATTTAGCTAAATGATGGGCACCTAGCTCACAGCAATATTTCCTTGCAGGTTCTTGATGATGTCAAATTATCTGAACAAGTCATGGACTTGATATTCTTCCTACTTTCTATTCTTGCTGAACGGAAGAAGGTTTCAATGGGTTAAACCAAAATGTTTTTATTCATTCATGTGTGCTCCGCTTTGAATTATCATCTGAATACTAATTCTGGTAACAGCTGTTGTTTTTAAATTAGGAGAATAATGTTGGCGCTTCCCCACTTGTGCATGCGTCACTTTTAGCAGCTAGTCTTCATCTGTTGACAAGTTACTTCTCTTCCCAGTGGCATGAACTTGTCCATATTCTGCTTGCACATCCAAAGGTAACATGTGGGTTTATTGTAGGACCACTCTTCAGTTTCTTGTGATATCTTAATTTCATCTGAAACATATCTTATGAATTTTGCCATCCACCTTATTTCTAAAGCAAAAGACCCCATGTTGTATTTGCTTTTATTTTGGTTCCTGATCTGCGAAGTTTTGTTTACTACATCTTTACTAACAACCATCTCCACACTAATCTCATTGTAACAAAGGTTGATTCTTGGATTTATCCTCTCTGTCAAATGTAATCATGTAGCATGATTTTGAGTGTTAACCTTACTCTTGCTGTTTTATTCCAGAGTTATTTTAGCAATGAATGTTATCAAGTTGTCTGACTAATTGTGATTAGTCGTCAGGCTGATCGGTGCCATGGCAATCAGTTATGCACTACAATTAGTCATGATTACTCATGATTAGTCACTATTTGTCCGACTGATCAGTGCCATGATGACTAGGATCGATTAGATGATTTGATAACATTGATAGCAATCACTGCAAGTTGCCATGTCAATTATTAACCCAAACTTGCTGTAAAATCTTATGCTCTTGAGTTTTGTACACCTACGTACATGCCTTCTTACTTTCCACATTAAACATTGTGGTTAAAACTAGTTCGTTTGTCTGGGTTATATCAGGAGAATAGTACCTTGGTGTTCTTACTGTCATATAAGCATGATTTTTGAGGTGTCGCCTAGGCGTCTAGGCATGCCCCCAACACCACAGAGCACCACAGTAAGACCTTGTTGCCCAGATGTACAGGCGTGCCCCCAATGCCTTGAAGGCCTTATAAGAGGCATAGTTTATGCTAATGTTCTGCTGGCCATTGCCTAGTGTATGTTCTCTGTGTTATAAGATGCTATGATTCAAGTTTTTTCATATGTATATTTTTGTGATCCTGTGATTTGGATTTTTATATGTGTATATTGCTTGGAAAAATTCTATCTTAGCATTTGTTTCTGTTTTCGGTACCCTGTTGTGCACATACTGATTCATAGTGTTATTCTTTCAATATATATGCTATTTAGCAGTATGTGTATCTGCTTTAGGAACACTTATAATTCAATCATTGGTGCGCGTACTAACATTTAATGATTCATGGTCAGGTTGATATCTTTATGGATGTGGCCTTTGATAGTTTGCATGAAGATGTGAGGCTGTTAAATACCAGATTATCATCAATGGACTTCGGTTCCTTTCATGTTGGTTCTTTGGAATCTCGCCTTGCTCACTTCATCTGCCAACAGTGTGAAGCATCACTGCAATTTCTCTTGTTGTTGTGCCAGCAAAAGCTGTTTCGTGATCGGATTTTAAAAAACAAGGTCTCACCTATCCTTACAGTCATATAATTTTTATGCTATTGATGGGAAAAAAGAATGCTTGGTGTGTTCTTTTTCTTCTCCATTTTGATTGATTAGTAAGAGATTAGTAGTTGTGCTATACCAATTGATGATAAAAATAGAAGTTATCATGTTGACTATGATTTTCCCCCATTGATTCACATGGTTCATCTTACTTCCAGTCTTTCTTGTGCTTGTAACTTTATTAAATTATTAAAAGTAGAAGTTATTATTAAAAGTAGAAGTTATCATGTTGACTATGATTTCCCCCCATTGTAGTTCACATGGTTCATTTTCTACTCTTTTCTGTGCTTGGAACCTTATTAAATTGAATACTGTGTGAAACCTTATGTACTAGTTTTGTGTGAAGTTACATTTTTGTTGAAAAAGTATAGTAGTTTCCAAATCTGTAATTGCCTACTACACAGTTATTAAACATAATGCTCTTGGAAGCTTGCACGTTAAGGAATTTCTCCCTTAATGCAGGAACTCTCTAGAAATGGAGGCATACTGTCACTTTCTCACACTATACTGAAGTTAGTTGTCCCTGAATGTTTGAAGCAATCAACCGATCTTGCTGCTTCTATTTCCAGGCTCAAGGCAAAGATACTTTCTATTGTAAGTAAACTGTACTTGATTTACCAGAATTTGGAGAGTAGTAGTGCAAACCTATATTTAGTGACTGATTAAATTGTTGATATATTCAATTTTCTAGCTCTTGCAACTTTGTGAGGCTGAAAGTGTCTCTTACCTCGATGAAGTTGCCACTTGCCCAAGCAGCAGACAGCTAGGGCAAACCTTGGCTCTAGAGGTCAGTTCTATTCTACTGGGGCTGACCACTTCCCAGGACAATATTCCTCTGTATCTGCTGCTACTAAAAAATATTCGCTTTTTCCAAATTTTCATTTTTCTCGATTAATGCAGGTTCTTAATTTGCTGAAGATTGCATTTGGAAGAAAACAAAACATTACTTCTGATTCGCATGATAAGGGTAAGATTTACCCCATGGGATCTGTGCTTATCAGTGCATTGCGTCTTGTTGATGTCTTCTCTGATGATTCAAACTTCAGATCTTCCTTTATGTCTAGCACTGTAAGATTCTTTGCTGAACTACTTGCGTTGACAATTATATCTTTCATTTTCCTTGGCAACTCGAGGTGTTTTAAGCCAAGATAATGTTTTGCTTCAACTTCTTTTTGTTCATTAATTTTGCAGGTCCCATTTTTAACCCAGATTTTAGCAACTCCTCATGAGGAATTTGTTTCGAGTTGGTGCTCTGTTAACATACCAGCAATTGAGGAAGATGCAAGTTTAGATTATGATTCTTTTGGTGCATCTGAGGTGGCACTGTTAGCTTCTGATAATGTGTTGACTGAAGCTAAAGCTAACTATTCATGCCCTTTTCGCCCTAGCCTGCCTTCAATGGCATATGCACAGACAAGAACATCTTGTGTAGTGAAAATAATAGCAAATTTGCATATTTTTGTTCCAAACATTTGTGAAGGTTAGACTATTCCTACACGTTATGAGTTTTAATTATTCGCAACACATTTTTAAAAATAAGTTCTGTTGTCCTGTCAACAGAGCAAGAAAGGGATCTTTTTCTTCAGAACTTTCAAAAGTACTTGGTGTCTGGGAGTCCTAAACTATCAGCAGACCAGCCAGCTTCTAGTGATTTTGAGGCCACTAAAGTCTGTAGAAACTTAGGTAAACCTAGTTTTGCTGTTTCTAGTTAATCTGTTGGTTATATATCTATTTGTGGCATGCCTAACTTCTTCTGTGGGTTTTGTAGGATCTTTGTCTGATTATGCTAAAACATTGGTTCCTAATTTGTTAAATGTGGAAGACGTGGTGTTATTAAGGTGCTTAAAACCATTTTGCTAGATTTTATATTGTATTGTATCCTGGTTTTCCCAAATGATGATTATCTACTTTTTTGGTTATACATGCCTGAACCAATTGGTTTTTGATTATTGTACTCCTTGATAGTTTAATGCTCTTTGCCATGATAAATTTCTAAGCTTTTGTTTACCTTTTGGCAGTGATTTTTCTGATAAGCTACAATCTTGGTGTAAATCGCAAGTTGGACAAGTTGCAGTAAAGGTTTGTTTTCTGTATTTGTTGTTATCAAGTACTGAAGTGCTACATTTTGTTGGCAGAGAAATCTCATTTTTATCATAATAACACAACTGCAGAGCGTGCACACTAAATAGATGAATTTGCACATAATCTGCTCAGTAAATTTTATTAGCCATAAAAAACATTAAGCTATCTTTACTTGTGTGGCTGCTGATGCTTGAATACTTGCATTGGGTGTTCCATTTGCTTCAAATCCTTTTTTCAGTCTCTGTTCAATTGTTGGATGGCCTCATTATGGAATGTTTCAGGTGGGACAAAATGATACTCCACCAGAAAGCAAAGAGGACATGCACCCAGTGCAGCAGTCCTTGCTAACACGGACAAGCACTCCGGACTCCAAAATGAATAACCTTCCAAAGGTATATACTATGAGTGTGTCAATGAAACATCACTGGTGATTGAGTCCTCAGTGAATTGGATTCTAATCGGAAGCTGATGACAACAGGATGTGCAGAACATGGAAGTGTCTACACCAATACCCCCAATGAATCCAGAGGGAAATGATAAAGGCGGGACTCCAAAGAACACAGTCTCTAGAAATGGTGGTTTCCTGCAGAATGCAGTTGGTCAAAACCTAGTCCATCTTGGCGTTGCAAGAACAGCCAGCTCTTCGGCTGTCACTTACAGTGTTAGCACTGGGCACCAGCGCAGCAAAATGGATCTTGATCCAGCATCCACCAGCGTGGATAATTTCAAAACACCAGAACTCACAAAAGAAAATGGTCTCCAGGAGGATGAGAAAGGAGATAGTAGTATATATGATGAGAGGCAACCTAAGAGAAGGAAGCGGACCCTTATGAATAGTGAGCAAATAGATGAATTAGAGAAGGCTCTAGTAGATGAGCCTGAGATGCACAAGAACCCTGTCCTATTGCAGAGTTGGTCAGAGAAGTTAAGTCTGCAGGTATTTTTCACTTGGGCATTCTATTCTTACATCTAATTACTGAATGCATTCTCATTTATGAAAAACACGGCTGTGCTTTTGTAGGGCTCAGAGATCACAGCATCACAACTTAAAAACTGGTAAAACTGTGAATCTTCTTGAGCCTTCCTTCTTTAAAGTCTCTTTCTTTTAAATTTGTAGTACTGTTTTTGTGCCTTTGATCTACAGCTATTTGTAACAGTTTTCTCATGCAAACAGGTTGAACAATCGGAAAGCTAAGCTTGCTCGCATTGCAAAAGAAAGAGGTGGACCATTTGAGGGGGAGAATGCTGATAAGCCATCTACACCAGCTACTCTCCATCTTGGCGAGTCTTCTGAAAGTGCCGGGGAGGACAACTATCTACCCCCTGCGAGGGTGATGAACGCTCTATCCAAAGGCAGACTGGTGAGCCCGGACAGCAACGAGCAAACATCGCAGGCAGAGTTATCCCCGAACGCGATGCTGATCCGCCCATTCACAAGATCCTTCTCACTGGAGCCCGGCCGTCTCGTTTCACTAGTTGACAGTGACGGAAAGGAGGTTGGCAGGGGCAAGATCTTCCAAACGCCAGGGAAGAGCCCAGCGGAGAGCCGCGTCTGCATGGTTGATGTTACCGAGCTCAGGACCGAGAAGTGGAGGGAGCTCCCGCACCCCTCTGAGGCATCTGGGAGGACGTTCCAGGAGGCCGAGGCGAGGAATGGTGGCATCATGAGGGTCTCTTGGGACGTCGTCAGGTTGTTGCCTGCAGTGTAGCACGGCAGGGAGACTTCATAAGGTTGTTGTATACCTTGAGTACGTAAGTAGAGGGAGCCTTTGGTTTAGGACGAGAGACCAATCATGGGATTCTCAGGGGACATGCCTAAGTAATATTATGTTAAAACCTGTGGTTAACTGTGATGTATCCATCAACTAATTGTCGGAAGCAATACAGGTGGTTACTAACTTTACTGCTGGTGTTAGTGTCACCTTCAAACGTGAAAAAAACGTGATTTGAAATTGAGAAGCCAATGCTGAACGATGGAGTTGCCTGTAAATAATTCAGCATTTACCCAACCGATCAACATATGTTAATCTCATATTAGGGCCCTAGAGAACCTAAGGCTAGTCTCAGTGGGGTTTTTATAGGAGTGTCATACATATTTATTAGGGTGCTATATCAATATATGTGTACTTTTTGTATGAAACTCAGAGGAGAGAGAAGGAATTCGTTTCACCATAGTAAAACCACTCGGTCGCTGTTTCCCATACGGTGAAACGGAATGAAACTTCCACTGAGACGTTTCATCAGAGAAGAAGATGCGGGGATAGGAGTGGAGATTGGATCAGGTGGGATCCATGAAGGGATAAAAATAGACTGAAATCGTGTATGAAACTTTCCACTGAGAGAGACCTATTTCATATAAAAGTTTTATGTATTGAAAAGTGTATAGTGAAACTCACCATTGAGACTGGCCTAAGAGGCTTTGCCCCAATCCTTTATACTGTGCATCAATAGGCAAACGGGCAAGGCCATAGAATGAACAGAGCAAGTCAAGGCTGCAGCATGAAATTCAGTGCCGATTGAAGCTCCAGTTGTAGAACGTTTTGCTTTAGCCAAAACATGGGAAAAAAAGTGTCACGTGGAAATTATGTTGATGGTGATATATCTCATGTCCAGAACACGAAGAACAATGCTGACGTGGAAGTTATTTAGAGGAAGTGCTCGATCAATTAAGCACCAGTCAGTAAGTTCCTTGGAGGAAATGTGGACATGCTTAGGCTGAGTATATGTGGATCAAATCTTAGGCTGAGTATATATGGTGTTCCTCGAGCTAGATTAACAATAGTAATGGTGGCTTGCCTAAACAAGCATGAAATTGTGCTGACTAGTAGGAATAGTAGATGTGGGCAGTTCATCACTTGTTGATGAACTACAGTACTACAATCCAGCCTATAAATAACCTGGCTCCCAGGCTCCTTAGCAATAACCTGGTTTCCAGGCTCGTAGCAAAATGAGCGTTACATTACATAGCAATTAATGAGATACTGGAGAGAAACAAGATTCACTTTACTGTTTTTTTATGGCATCAAAGCTATGTGAGGGCAATTGATGCTGCTACTGTATCGCAAAAGAGGCGACTTCTTCTTGCCCAAAATGATAGTTCCACTATCAGGTCTCAACACACAGTGGCACACGTCCAAAATAACAGTTCCACCATCAGGTCTCAACACACAGAAGCGCACTCCCAAAATAACAGTTCCACCATTAGATCTAACACACAGAGGCGTCGTTTTACCAACTTCTTGTGACAGGTAGTGATTTTGAGAATCCAAACTTTCAGGAGAAGCTTCGTGAAACTGTTGAGTCACTATTAGATCTTAAAGTTGTACCGATATTTAATGAAAATGATGCCATCAGAACTAGAAAGGCTCCGTACAAGATTTGTTTTGTACCATGAATTCCTTATGAAAATTTCAACAGTTTTTGCCACAAAATGTGATTCTGTGCTACTTATGCACATGGACCTTAATTAAATGTGTTCAAAGAAGAGAAGTACTTGTATCATGTTATTTATGGTATAATTGGTCATTTTAAAATTGATTTTTTTCTTGGAAATAGTACTTAGTCTCTACGCTTGGTGTGTTATGGACAAACATTGCAAAATGGATTGAGTCGTAAGCTTGTCATAATAATGTTTATTTTTCACCTTGACGGAACAAGTAAATTCATATGTTGTAATCTATCTATGTTTGTCTCTCTATGACGGAACAAGCGGTTTAACATTCTTCTTTTATCTTTAAGTGGATTCGCATATCATAGCATTGTTAGAGTTCTCCAATGAGAGAAAATTGGTACTCTCTTTCATAACGAAGCAAGTATGTGGTATGTGGAAAGATCACTTGTTGGTTTAGTGATACTAGTCTGATACAATTTACTTTGTCATGTCATTTGTGAGAACCAAAATAATGTTTTTATACAACTCAAAATGTTTTAGTGGGAGATATTGTGAGCCTCACCTTTTTGTTAGCGTAGCAGTTGCGAATAAATTAATTATACCAAGCTACAAATTAAGTTATAACAATTATGTAAACTGGTTTCATTTGTTACATGAATAGATTTTTTTTTACCAGTATTAGGATAGAAACTGGTTTCATTTGTTACATGAATAGATTTGTTTTATTTACTAGTATTAGGATAGAAATCTTGGTTGTTCTATGACACAACCTGAATTCGAAGACTAGCACCTTAGCAACAACCCAAGCCTATTTTTTGTGATGGAGACGAGAGGTGTTGCATTTAAGAGCACTTTTTACGGCACCCACGTATCTTTATCAACTGACCACTCTTGCAAATTCAGTGGGCCACTATTATTCGATAAATCTAACCCCCTTGTGTTTTTATAGGCGTAAGACCATAATCTCCCTTAACCCTTGAATATAATAGTGATTACATGTGGTTAATTTTTTTAGTGGACTCTATCTATAAACTATGGGATAAGATGTGATATGTTTTTTGAGCGAAACAAGATGTGATATATTGATGACAAGGCCACGCTTGCATTTCTCCGTAGATGTTTTTACTAAAAACACTAAAAGGATTATCTCATATCCGAGACGGTTGACTTGAGATGACCGGGTTAATGTATTAACCGATGTGGTTGCCTTAGGGAAACTACCTTGGTTAACCTACATTAACCGAGGCGGTTGCCCACCGAATAAAGGGAGGTGGGCAACCGTCGCAACCGCCTCCGAGCCCCAAAACCAAACGACTCAGTTAATTTTTCCTATTGTAGTGACACTATAAATATATATAACAACAACCATTCATTCGGCAAGATGTAATGGTTTAAAAATAGGAGAAATTTAGGGTGATCTTATATAATTGAAAAATCCAGTAGAGTTTCCAGCTGTTTCAAAACACAAAAGTTGTGGGGAAAGTAGTACCATTCATTTAGATTACGAATATGGCGTTCTAAGTATGTGAAGTGTTGTTTCATGAGTTTTCCAATGTTTCTTGGGGTATTCTGGCGCTCGGACGTCCGACGAGATTAGATTCATCGGACGGTAATTTCCAACTCGCACCTGGGCCGCGCATCATGCCGTCAAATCGTCGTCCGCTGCGTTCCCATTTGCTGCTTGCTGCTGCGCCACCACGTACTAGTACGTACGCTTGTGTCAACACGTGCGCTCGCAGCTCGCTCGTTCGTTGCGGGAAGGCATGTGCCGTGCCGATGGCCATGCCAACAACAACAGTGACGTTGTCACGGCGTAGTACAGTAGTCACACAACCACCACCCACATGCATCGTACTCCCTCCGTCCCTGAAAGCATATAATCTTAGCGTTTGAAAAATATATCAAAAACATGAAATCCTACCAGCCTCTTTGACAACATGCAAAGGCGTCAGTGTGTACAGGTCTGATCTGAACATGCAGTCCGTACGAATAAAAGCACACAGACCACCTCCTTGCAATGACGTGGAGGACTCCTAGCCACTCATTCCATGTTCTAGACTACTCTACGCAATGCACGGACAGCTTGCTCAGCATGGTTCTGATGTCTTCGTATTCAACCGAGGTAATAGGGACGAGGGCATTTTTGTAATTTGCCAC